>PVIH01008842.1:9803-87488 GCA_004025045.1 Sigmodon hispidus | reverse complement strand
CTAACACACTTCTCCCTTCCTTAACTAAACAGATCGTAAAGAAAATAAAAGCAACAATCACAACAGCTCCCACCCAATAGACAATCTCCATGTGTTAAAGGGTAGCAAAGTTCAATCAAGGATGCCTCTCTGAGTGACTCACCTGCAGTTCTGAATCCACCTTCTCTTCTGTCTCCAAGAAGGGGTCTCCCGTCGGTGCAAAGGTGTTTCGATTCCCGGGTTTCAAGCACCAGTTGTCCCGCGCCCTGCCTTCGCCTGCGAAGAAGAGCGCAGTACACAATTTGGATCCTTCTGCAGCAAGTTTATTCTCTCCATGAAGGGGAAGAAGACCCCGACCCCTTGCCAGGAGCCGGCTTTTATACTGTCAAGCCCTAGCCTCTTACGTCTCCCCTTCTGATTGGTTGTAGACTCTCGCCTGACATGACGTAGGGTCAGAGGGCTTGGCTCACAGAGTGGAAACTTACCGGGGGACATGCGCAGATGCGTTGTTTATCCGCCTCGGCCGCGCCTTGGTACCGGAAACCGGCACCGTCTTGCCTGCTTGACCGGGCTCCCGGCTCCCTACATGTATTGTTCTTTTTGATTCAATTGTATTGATTTTAGCACTAAGTTTCATTATTTCATGCCATCTACTCCTTCTAGGTGAGTTTGCTTTTAATTGTTCTAAGGCTTTCATCTGTGTTTTTAGTTCTCTTGTGTGGGATTTCTCTAGTCTTTTCATGTAGGCATGTAGTACTATGAATATTCTTCTTAAGATTGCTTTCATTGTCTCCCATAAGTTTGGGTATGTTGTAGATTCATTTTTGTTAAATTCTAGGAAGTCTTTGATTTTTTTCTTAATTTCTTCCTTGACCCAGAGGTGGTTCAGTTGTGTGGCTTTTTGTAATTTTTGATGTTGATGAACTCTAACTGTAGACCATGGTGATCTGATATGGTACAAGGTGTTATACTCATTTTTTTTAATCTGTTGATATTCCTTTATGACTTAGTATGTGGTCAATTCAGAAAAAGTTCCATGGAGTGCTGAGAAATATGTAGTCTTTTTGGTTTGTGTGGAAGGTTCGGTATATATCTATTAAGTTCATTTGGGTCATAACTTCTGCAAGATCCCTTATTTCTCTGTTGTGTTTCTATCTGGTTGACCTATCCAAGGGTGAAAGTGGGGTATTGAAGACTCTCACTATTAGTGTCAGTTTTAATGTGAAGTTTAAGCTTTAGGAGTGTTTTTTTTACATATGTAGGTGTCCTTGTGTTAAGAGCATAGATATCTAGGATTGAAATTTTATCTTGGTGGACTTTTTCTGTGATGAATAAGTAGTGTTCATCCTGGTCTCTTTTTATTGATTTCAGTTTAAAGTCTATTTTGTTAGATATTAGAATGGCTATTGTAAGAATTCCTGGCACTCCACATAGTTGAGCCAACTCAGCTCAGGTGGAATGCACCTCTTAAGGAGGCACACCCTTGGGCATGGCTTCATAAACTCTGTGGCACTGCATATAGAAGCACCTACCTGGAGCATAATGCATGCAGAGGCACACCCTTAATGTGACTATATAAACGCGTACACACCCCGTCCCTTGTCCCTTAAAAGAGACTGCACATTTTGGTCTCTCTCTCTCTTCTGATCTCTTGCTGTCCTGCTTCTGTTTCTGTACCTGCCTGGGAATTCTCTTAAATAAACCCTTGAGTGGCCTTGGTAGTGTGTATCTCTTCTCGTGAATCTCATCACATTCATCTCATTCAGCTCTTAGTATTTTTCTTTGTTCTGTGAAACCAACAGCTACACTAGCTTCTTTCTTAGGGTCTTTTGATTGGAAAGTCTTTTCCCAGCTCTTTACTCTGAGCCTGTGTCTGTCTTTGAAGTTTAGGTATGTTTCTTGTATGCAGCAGAAGGATGGTTTTTGTTATTGTATCCATTGTGCTAGGGTGTATCTTTTCATAGGTGAATTGATTCCATTGATATTAAGGAACATTAATGATCAATGATGGATATATCCTGGTTTTGAGTGGTAGCTTGTATTTCCTTTTTGTAGGAAGGGGGTCTTCTGTGTGCTTATCAATTGTTTGTGGTTACATGGGTGTTTCTGGTTTCCTTACATTGGAGTTTTGTTTCTATGGCTTTTTGTAGAGATGGATTTGTGGTTAGTTTACAGTAGTCTAGGTGGGCATCCATGCACTTTTATTGTCTGTATAATATATGACCAGGACCTTCTTGCTTTTATTGTTTCCATTGAATAGTCGGGTGTTATTCTGATGGGTCTGCCTTTATGTGTGATTTGACCTTTTTCCTTTTCAGCTCTTAGTATTTTTTCTTTGTTCTGTAGGTTTTGTGGCTTGATTATTTTATGGCAAGCAGACTTTTTTTGTGGTTCTAGTCTATTTGATGTTCTGTAGGCTTCTTTTATATTTATAGGCATTTCTTTCTTTAGGTTGGAAAGTTTTCTTCTATGATTTTGTTGAATATATTTTCTGTGCCTTTGAGCTGATGTTCTCCTTCTTCAATTCCAATTATTCTCAGGTTTGTCCTTTTCATGGTATCCTAGATATCCTGGACATTTTGTGTTATGACTTTTTTGGTTTTAGTGTTTTCTTTAACTGATGTACCTATTATCACTATTGAGTCTTCCACTCCAGAGATTCTCTCTTCCAACTCTTGGATTCTGTTGGTTATGCTTGAATCTGTGGTTCCTGGTCTTTTTTTCAGGTTTTTTATTTCCAGCTTGTCTTGAATTGTGCCTTCTTTATTGCATCTATTTCATTTTTTAACTCCTAGAGTGTTTCTTTCACCTGTTTGCTTTTTTTTCTTGGCTTTCTTTATTTTCTTTCAGGAATTTGTTCATCTAATATTCTATTTGTATTTTCTTCTATTTCTTTAAGGAAGCTTTTTATAACTCATTTTAAGGCTTCTATTAGTTTCTATAAAGCTGTTTTTAAGGTTGTTTCCTTCTGTTTTCTCTTCATTGTTATGTTCAAGTCTTGAAGCTCTACAACCACTTGCTTCTTCTGGTGGTATCCTCTTCATCTTTGTATTATTGTATGTATTCCTGTACTGGTGACTGCCCATTGTTTCCTCAGTTCCTCTCAGTTAGTTCTTCGTCAGCTCTTAATTGATTGTTGGTCTGAGGGCTCTTACATGCTACTATGACACCAACCATGGTCTGAGCAGACTATGTTTCAATTAAACATAAAATAATGAATTGAAATAATAACTATATAAAACCTGTAGTTTAACAAACATTTTCCCCCAAATGTAAGTGAATGTTCTACAATGATAATGAATATTCTTGTTCTTTCAGTCTCTATACTGCTGGATAGAGATTGTATTGCTATTGTCCATTGCCCCAGTTGACAATATTGTTGCTTATTCCCTGGGAATTTATCAGAGAACAGTGCCAACAATAAAAAAGAACTATGTTATTTTATAAGTATTTCAAATCAATAAACCAAGTTGCCTGCTTCTGTGTGGGACATGCCAATGGAAGACGTGTTAAAGTTCATTTTCTTTAAATGTGTCACATGCTTCTGAACTAAGTAGTACATGCAAAATTTTGTAAGGAAAAGAGTAAGATCCCAGTGTGGAAACACAGGAAAATCCTGATAAGCTAAGCAATGCCAATGGATTCTAATGCTGTTTTGTTTTGTTTGTTTCTAGAGAGGGGAGACATGTAGTAAGGATACTGAAAAGGGAAATTAATACAGAGAAGAGGCATAGTCCAAGCAGAGGGACCTGATCATACAAAAACATGACAGGCAAGAAAGTATCCAGAAGAGGCATTTAACCCACTGCCTAGGCCACCACTGCAGTGGAAAAAAGACTGTCTTATGGAACAGAAATTGAGAGGGCCTCATACCATATTTAAGATACTGCATATTTTTTCTGAAATACATGAGAAATGATTAACCAGATGTGAATCAGATAGAGTCATGTGATGAGATAAATGAGAAAGAAAAACGCAAGAAGTAGTAGAGTGGTGTTCAATTAAGCTAAATTTGGCCTGAGGCTCACTCCACACTTTTGAGTTTCTTTTCTACAAACTGCAAACTAAGTTAGCATGCAAATAAACTGAAACCTGACATAGAATAGTAAGGTGTGTGTGTTTCATGTGTATATTAGTGTATATTGCATGTTTATATGTACTGTGGAGGGCAGAGGGCAAATTTAGGTGTCATTCTTTGTACACTATTTATCTTGATTTTTAAGACTCAGTGACTTGGAGGTTAGACTGTCTGTCTAGTGAATGAACTGGAACTGTCTGTCTAGGCCTCCCTAGTGTGGAGTTACAAGCACACATTGTCACACTTAAATTTATTTTGTGTGTTTTCATGCTGGAACTCAGATTCGCCTCCTTTCAAGATCAGCCCTTTACTGAATAAACTAAGTCTGTAGGCCAAGAGGATATTTTTACGTTTATCAGAATCTCAACCCATCCTAGCCTACCTTCCAGATCATACCACCCCCACACAGAAAATCCCTCCTTATAGCATGTCTAGAGAAAGCAATTTCTTTCCTATGACAGAAGAATGTCTGTGCTTCATTTCCTTTATCTGTCTATAAATATATGGCAGTCAAGCTCTCTGAATATCTCCTGGTTCTCTGTGCTGCCCAAGTCATAATCATGTTTTGTTCAAGCTCTACTAAATTTCTCTCATTTTTAAAATTTAACAACAATGCTTAGTCAAATAAAAGTCTATAAGAAGCCAGCAAGAAATGAGTCAAGAAGAGGTGTTTCTTATGTAGTTAGGTAAATAACAGGCTTTTCTCCCAAACCTGAAAAGTTAACTGAAGAACAGCTCATGGTATCCATAGTAGATTATATTCCAGATATAGTGAAAAAACAAAAACATATGTTGTCATATGACTGTCTGCCTATTTCTACATGTCTGCTCATGTGTTACCTGCCTGTTCTCTAGGCCAATCATTCTTTACCCAAACAATTAGATCATTAGTGTGTCAGCTTCCCTTCTGACTCCATGCATTTTTGCAAGTGTAAGAGAATTTCAAGGTTTCCCATATAGTAGGTAAGGAAAGAATGTTAAATTGATTGGGGATCAAAGAACAATGTCCAAATTGTTGAAACATTCTCTCTCTCTCTCTCTCTCTCTCTCTCTCTCTCTCTCTCTCTCTCTTCCTCCTCCTTCTCCTGTCACTGACACACACGTAGACTAAGAATTTTTAAAGAAAAGTAAGTCTATTATAGAATGATCATATGAGTGTTCTCCATCTTGAAGTTCACAAGTCACAACACTCCCCACCACCACCGTCAAAATAGAATCATTTAAAGAACCAGTTCGAAAACTAAAGTTCAGACTTTGAAATGTCACCATCCCCAAATATTAAATATATATATATTTAAAATATATATATTTAAATATATATAAATATATATATATAAACATATATATATGGGCCACCTGATTGGCATTTCTAGGCCCTTCATGTAACATAAATTAGCATTCACCAAAATGTCTTAGTCTGTTTGTGGCTTATTTAAGACCCCAATCAAATTCTCAAATTTATTTACTATTTTTTTTTTAATTTTTTCATGATTGTCTGACTTTTACATGTTCTCTTATATAGCCTTTTCTCCCAGGTTTTATTGCTAAGTAACAGTTAAGTCTTACATAATATTTAGTAATGTAATATCAGAGTTCACAATAAAAGTGTGGCCTGGACAAGAGTGTAGTCTGTTGAGATATATAAAGTAGCAGATTCAAAAAACTGTTAGAAGGGGGCTGGAGAGATGGCTCAGAGGTTAAGAGCACTGACTGTTCTTCCAGAGGTCCTGAGTTCAATTCCCAGCAAAAACCACATGGTGGCTCACAACCATCTATGATGAGGTCTGGCGCCCTCTTCTGTAAAACTGTATGCATAATAAATAAATAAATCAAAAAAAAAAATTTAAAAAAAAAAAAAAAAAAACTGTTAGAAGAAAAATTGGTCCAGGATTTCAGAGTGTTTATCTAAACCTCTGTTGGATGGGAGGATATAAAAGTTATGTGCCTCGGGGAAGATGGAGGATGTACAGTGACAGGCTGAATTCGCATACCTTGCAAGTGTGCCTGTGGAGTGCTCTACATGTCACTGTAACCTTCGGTGGTGACAGTACAGAGGGCAAAAAGAAAGATGATTTTGAAAGACCCCCAACTCTCAATGCTTAGAGAGTGGCCACTGCACAGAAGGCCAGTGAGTTGAAACTAAAGAGAGTAAAATGACAAGAGAAACCAGTGTAAGAAACTGGAGAAAGATTTTGTTTTCTTTTCAGTTTTAGCATAGCAAAATTGACAAATTATGTAAGTGAGTGAGAAACAACATAATTTTATGTTCCTATATTTTTTATGGTGGCTATCCAGTCACTTAGCACATTTAGTACATCATCCAGCCACTATTTTGCTTGTCATTTGTTTTATGAACAGTGAAGATCTATTCTCTTAGGAAGCTTCAAGTATTTGATGAAACATTGCAAATAATATTGTTTTGTTTTTTATAAAATTAGATTTCCTTTGTAGCTAAAATTTTGCTCTTGGCCAATCAATAAGAAATGAATGGTCAAATTTATCCCCTGCCACTGAGAAATCAGTTAAAAATGAGCCTAAAGGGAGTTCTATGCATTTAGAGTTTTGAAAGTACTGGACGATGTCAAAGAAGTAAGTTAAGAAGATGGTAGTAAATGGCAAACTCAGAACAGAACACACTAACCTACTTGGGGGTTAAGGTATAAGTAGAGACATAGGATACAGCTGAAATAATAATAATAATAATAATAATAATAATAATAATAATAATAATAATAAAAACTTAAGATGTGAGAATATTTCAACAGAGTCGAGCTTGGTCCAGCCTGTGGCACTACTGGAGGAAAGGGGAACATTTAGGTCATGAAGTCTAAGAGGAAGACATTGTTAATTTGGGTGTGTGTCCTTACAGCAGAATTCTGGTGAGCAGCTTTGCTCTCTGCTCCTCACCTCCACACATCATATCCTGCCTCACCACAGGCCAGAGGACAATGGAAGTAAACCATGGACTGACACCTCATGAGCCAATATAATCACTTTCTTCCTTTTAAACTATCTATTTCAGTTAATCATCAACCAGTTAACACAATGTCTAATTAAAAATATTATCTACAAGTATGCCTGGCCAGCAAGCCTATTTCAAGGACAGAAAAAAACAAACAAACAGACAAACAAAACAAAAAAGAAAAGAAAATTGAAATGTAACACAATGAAACATTTTAAAAAGTAAACATTCATAGAAATTTCTAGGGGCATGTTTTTATTAATTTCTAAGTGATATAAGATGTTAGTGGGTGGACAGAAGCAGTGTGACATCAAACGCACTTGCCTTGCTATTCAAAGTCATGGTAAATATTTTTCAACTTAGAGATGGGAGTAAGAGCATATGGAAGCCCCAGTAGCCCAGGGTAGACAATAGGGTAATGAGTGAGCACCTGGTGACTGAAAATGAGTTATAACCCAATCCCAGCTGGAAAAACATTGCAGGGAGAAAAGGAAAGTCACCTTTATTGTTACTGTTGTCTTCACAATTTTTCAGGAAAGGTGAGGCAGAATGTTCCTCCACCTGCCACCTTTCTGTCTCCCACTGTCAGCCTCCATGTTGACAGTTTCCAGAACCACAGGAACTCAGGACAAGCAGAGAATTTACATATTGTTCTGTTTTTACAGAACAATGAAATGCATAGCCCAAGAGGCCTAAGCCATCAACAATACCAGATAAGCTGAGTCAAAATCAGCTAAGGTCCTTGACATTATGATGTCAGGTAAAGGTTATTTAACTTTAGTGTAGTGTTCATTCTGTTCATAGTAAACCAAAGAATTTTACTCTCTTGCCTCAATTTCTAGAGTAACTTGTAAAAATATGAATAAAAACAATTGAATTTTTACTGAATAATAGTGAATACTGACCAAATTAGCAATCATATAGTATATATTATGATAACTACATACTTGCATTCCAAGAAGTTTATTCTTCACTTTTATATAAAATAATAATTATTTCTTCAAGTTTTGAAAATTATTTTAATTATTGTATTTGTTGCCTTTTGTCCCAAGCAAATTTGCCAAACTTAGTAGCTTTAAACAACATGTATTTTCTCAAGCTGTGTATGTCAGAAGGCTGCCCTAGATTATGTCTTTTCCTCATGGGACTTTTTCCCCTGGCTTCCCTAGGCAGTATATGGGGTACCTCTGCTTGCTAGATCTGCTTCAAAGAGTGCTAGGGACAATCTCTTCCCTGTCCTACTATTTGAAGAAAAATAAAATAGCTGTTTTGTTTTGGAGAGTGTATGTATGTGTAAGAGAGAGACAGACAGAGACAGAGATGTGATGCCATATTTTAGATAAGAATACTCCCAAAAGCCCATATATTCAAAGGGATAAGCATCATTCTGTGGTAGTGTTGAAAGGTGGTAGAACCTTTAAAAGATGAATCCTGGGTAAAGGAAGTTAGGTAATAGATGTAATGTGCTTAAAGAAGATAATGGCCTCCCAAACTTTCTAAATTTTTGCTTTCTGGACAGAAGAAGTGAGAGGCTTCCATCACTATATGTCCCCACCATGACCTTCTGCTTTCAGAAAAAGCAAAAAAAAAAAAAAAACCCAAAAAACAAAACAAAAAAAAAGCAATGGTCAGAGCTTCTGAATCTATGAACTACATTAAAACCTTTCTCCTAAAATAGTTATCTTGCGATTTTTCCGCAGTGATGGCAAGCTAATACAGGCTTTCAGGTACATATTATCTCTAGCTCTCAGAAGAAACCATTTTCCCATTCTTATAGATGACCCTATATCTTGGAGTCAACAGTCATATACCAAAGCCTTTTGATGTCTGGAGTCTCTGGTTTCCTTCTGTTGTATCTTTTGTATGCCTCTTCTTCCTCTGGGAGATGGTCCTCTGTTTTTAGGGGCTCATAGGATGCAATTAAAATCCACCCCAATAATCCTGGATTGATTTTTTTTGATCTCCAAACATATTATACCCATAAAGCCCCCTTTGCTAATTAAAGTATTTTTTTCAAAGATACCAGAAATTAGTTCTTATGTGTTCATGAAGGCCATTGATCTGCTGATCACAATCACCTAAATCTAAAACAAAATGTAATATTCTTTCTAAAACCTCACTGTTCGTTAGGTGCCTAAAGTCCAGTTCCCCTTTCACTTTGATCCTTTATCTGTAATTGCTTGCTAACCTTAGAGATTCATAAAACATGTTATTTTTAAAACCTGTGTAAATACCAGATTCTTCTCCCTAGCAAGTGTAGATAAAGCACCAAACAAGAAGTGAACCTTTGGTGAAACTGGAGCTCAGGGTTCCACCAAACCCAACCATACCCAGCATGGAAAAGGGAAATCTCCACAAAGTGTCATAGGGACTACAATCAGAATGCTCATAGAAAAGGTGACCATAGTCAACACAACATCCCTCCTTTTCAGATGATTTAAAATAGTATGAACAAATGCTAGAACATTCCAAATTAAATAACAATACAAGATGATTGAATTGAGAATACACTAAATTCTTTAAGTGTTAATACTAACTTAAACATATCACCCAACTCAGTTACCAAAGATGGAAAGAGCAGGATTCATATGGAAAACTTGTGATTTTCCTGTGACATCTTAGTTGCTCCATATTTCACCTTTACAAAATCTTCAAGAATGGTTCCCATGAGTATCTGTAGCACCCTGTCATCTACGGCCCTTTATGTTGTGGGACCTGAGAGAAAACATGCTGCTTTGCATTTCCAGAGGTTGGATATAGTGGACTCAATGCATTTGCTTTCCTAAGAGCTTCTTTGTGTGTATTATAATAATTAGAGAAAATTGAGTGAAGAGCTGTTGTTCACGCCCTCACTAATTACCATGGCTTGGAACAAATTAGAATGAATCCAACTGTTTCTTACCTTGTCAAAGGCAGAATTGAGGACAGCATTAATGAATTTTTAAGTGGGATGGATTTCTAAAGCTTTCATGTGGATTGAAAGTAAATTATATTTGAAATATAAAATGCCATAGTTTTCTACTAAAAAAAGCCATTATATACATATAATGTATGTTTATATCATTTCCTCATTTCTATATTTTAAGATATAAAGTGATAAATAAAAATCAATATACAAACACTGAAAATACCTTATATTTGAAAATTTTTAATTTGTTTTAGTTACCATTGTGTATCACATATCTCACCAACTCAAAATACAGAAAATTCCCATTAATAGCAGTGTACTGTGATTGTTGTTTCTGAGTATATGATCTATTTCTTTACAAGTTAGTTCTCCAGAAATAAGCAGATTTGTTGACACATGTAGTATATGATTTGGTTTAAAATTAATATATAGTTTGTAAAGATAAGAAACTTTTAAAAAATGTATATGATTTGGGGCTTACTATGTTGAAGTTACAGAAATAAGTAAGATTTTCTGGTAAATAACCATTTTAAGAAAACTGTATTGCATTTAACTACAGAAGCACCTGAAAAAAACAACAAACTTGAGTTTATTTTATCACCAAGGCAAAAGGAATGAAGTAAAACCTAATTTACTCTGAGCCTAATATGGGTAACCATAGCCTCAGAACATGACTCCCTAGAAACTCATGGTTTTGCAGAAAATGGTTGCATGATATTTTCATGTACACAAAGAAAAAGAAATTTATAAACCAGTGGATTTTCCAAGAGCAGCAGGCAAGCTGGTGATCAGAAAGTAGAAAGCCTCTACTCTAGGCTTTAGCTGTTGTCTGTAGACAATATTAGCTTTCAGCTCCCGAAAGCCAGTAGTGTGCTGAATATACATATTAAAAGTTTTACTAGATGGCCAAAAGGACATAACATCAAATACAAAGATAGGCAGTGGATGATTATTAAGGGGGATAAAGACAACTTCACATAATTTTGGCTCTGGATATGCAGCATTGCTACTCTTCATAGTCTTAAGTTTTGATCAGGATTCTAGAATCATCAACACAAAGAAATTCACAGTTTGGAGCTTATATCTGGATAGTGATTCAATAATCCATCAATAAATTATCCTTTCCCTTCACTTTGGTTAAGTTTGTGGTCTATTTCTTTCAACGGCTATTAAAGGTTTCTAGTTTTAAAATTCTTGCTTTGCCTCTTTCATGTAACATAGCAGTAGATATTCGCTCTCATTGACATGCATTATTCCTAGAGTCTTAAAGAAGAAAGATGACTTCCTCACAATGAGCATTACTTTCCCTCATCTAATTGCAAATACTGCTCAGAAGTTAGAGAGCAGACACAGGGCAAGGGAAACATAGCCAAGTGTCACTGTGATGGTTTCATTATCAGCTGCTCTGGATTTCAAATATCCAATGAACTTATTAACTGTAATAAAAAAAATCTTACAGAGTTTCTACAAGCTAATATCTGTATTTGTTGGCATATCAGAGATTTTAAATAAAAATCAACCCTTGAAATATTCAGCACAAAGACCTAAGAGGACCAATGCTATCAGAATTTCAGCCATCAAAGCAATGTGTCAGAATGTGCATAGTATTCAAATAGCTTTAATGAAGCAAAGATTCTCCCAAATAGATTTGCTTAATTGTGATTAGTTTATCATTGACCAAAAAAGTAAAGAATGGAGAAAACAGAATTTTTCTAGGAAATGATCACAATCCTAGTCATCTATTTGTTAAAATAAAATTAACACATACAGTGATACATATGTGGAAGGTAAGAAGATAGCACGTGAGAATAAGTCCTTTCTTTCTGTGTGGATCTTAATACAAAGACTCAATCCATCAGGTTTTCTGGCAAATGTTGGCTATCTCACCTACTGAGTCATTTCACCAGCCCTGGGCAAACATTTATAAATTATTTATTTGTAATTGCCAGAATTTGAAACACTCAAAATGGCATTCATCACATGGATTGGAGAAATAAACCAAGGTACATAAACACATCATATATCACTAAAAATAGGTTCACTACCATAAACACACATGAAAAATTGAATATATATTATTTGATAGAATGACATATACAGAAGATACATGGCATTCTATAAAATGTGCTATGGATAGAGTGGATAAAGATTAGTGTGGTGGGACTGTTCTCATAAATAAAGGTGCTATTTTGACTTATGTGGAGCACCATAGAAGTGGGTGGAGGACCAGAGGAGAGACAGGTAGAAGGAGAACAGAGTAAGTCAGTCTCCATCCGACCTCTGAAGAAGAGTCATGTAAGGAATCCAGGTGCGTCACGAGCCAGGACATGTGGCAGGTAGAATATTAGAAATGAGTTGAATTAAGATGAAAGTGTTTTATAGAAAGTTCTGAAATGCATCAAATTTGTAAACACTCAAATGATAGCTACTTAGCCTGTCTTTCAAAGCACAAGTTATGTTCTGAAAATATCATATTTGATTTATAAATAAAAGTCCTCTTTGACTTTATACTCCCATATTTCACTCTCCTTGGTTTCTTTTTAAATAATAAAAATTAACAGTTTAGGAATATAGCCCACAATGAAATTATTATTTAAAAAAAAGCAAATAAAAAGGAAAATGAAAGAAAAAAAAAGATGAAAGAGCTAGCTAGTAATGTGCTTGAGACATACATAGTCCAAACAGTATGAAATTAATATAAGCATCTGATTCCTTTCTTTGGGGGATAAAAGCCATTGCTGGCAAGGTCCGAACCTCAGGCCCAAACAGGGCCGGAAATTTTCTACAACAGATTAGATGTTATCAAAATTTAAAAAGAGAAAGGAAGGAATAGACAATATAGAGTATAATTAGGAAGTGAGGTTATTCTGTATTAGAAGATATATCTCATTATACATTTGTCAATCCTCAAAGAATATTCAAAAGTGAGATCAAACAAAGTAAACTATGGTCTCTAGATAATGATGAGTCAAAGTAGGTTCATCAACATTTATTTGTTTGTTTGTTTTCTATCTGTCTGAGACAAGGTCTCATTATAAATTGTCCAGGCTAACCCCAAACTCCTGATTCCTTTGCCTCTGCACACAGAGTGCTGCTGTTGCAAGATAGTACCACCATACCCATATTATATGCTCATCACTTGTAAGAATAGAGACAGGGGTATAGTCAGTATCCATATTTTCAACACAAATGTATTATAACCTAAAATTGAGCTTTTAAAAGTCTATTAAAACATTCACTTGGCAAATGAATGCCTTCCTTCTAACAACTAATATATATATATATAATATATATATAATAAATCTCTGTATAAATTATTCTTTCTTTTTCTGCTTGATTTTTTTATACAGAAGCTCTACTTCCCTTTATTACCAAATCATGCTCCTTTCCATTCTTCATAGTCATCCTTCCTTTGCTCTTACAGATCATTCAACACACTACCCATTTTTTTTTCTTTTACCATCAAGTCCACAAGTGAACCACAGTGACTTTTGTCCTTTTGAATCCTGGAGTTCAACAGGACACCACATTTCCTCTTCTTAGCCAGTTTACTCAAGAGTCTCAGCTCACCTATAAAAATATTCTCAAAGTGAGGTCATTTTGCTAAAAATATCTATTGATTATAAAACTCCTCAGCTCTTGGCATAGGTCAACTGAATTAGAATGTCTGATGGCAGGCTTCCATAACATATGTTAATGATATTCAACTGATTCTAGGACTGGGGCAAGTTTGGGTATAAAGAGTCTATGTGAATTACCAATTCTCAGAGGTTCTTTTCCATTACTTTTTTTTCTGAGTACCTAGTCTATATATTCTGTTGCCCTTTAAACTGATACTTGTGTTTGTGCATGTGTGTGCATGTGTGTGTGTGTATGATGCATGCATGTATATCGGCTTAAGTGTATTATGTGCATGTACATGAGCTTGAAAAGTCAAAGATCATTGTCAAGATACTTCCTCTGTTATTCTGTATTATTTAGTTAGTGAGTGAGTGAGTTAGCTAGTTAATTCTTGAGACAGTGTCTATCACTGAACCTGGGGCACACCAATTTGGAAAAGCTAGCTGGCCAGTGAGACACAGGATCCTCCTGTCCTTGTTTCCCAGCTCTAGGATGGTAGGCATGATTCTTCACACTCATCATTTTATGTGAGAGCTAGGGACCAGAGCTTTTTGCTTACCCAGCATGCACTTTACCTACTGAGCTGTCTTCCCAGCCCTATACAAACATCTACACTTCATCATGTTGATAGCAAAGTATCCCTCAAGAATTCAGAAAACAAGGAGACTAAGACAGCTTCTCAGATCTACACAAAATCAATTATATTGATATGTAATTAAAAATACTAATTGTTTTCTGGGATAGAAAAATAGACATGTAAATAATAACAGCTACCTATTACTATGGACTAGGTAGAACCACAGTTCATAGAATCAAAGTTAGTATTTTTGTCAGGATGTAGTAGACATGGTAAAGACAAGTAGAATTTTTGTATATAAAGTATATTACCAAATTTATTTTTAATAAATTTAAATTTTGAGTTAAAATTTTATTATTTCCCTTGCTCTTCTATTTTTCTTTAATTATTGTTATACATATGTATTTATACATATATACTTATACATAATACATAAATTATTTTAAGTATGTTTATTCATACTTAATATTCAAAATGTTTGAATATTCTGGTAAGGTGTAGGATTTTTTTTTTGGTAAATACAGCTAGCTAAACAGTGCATTTTAGTTTAAGTAAAAATTTTAGCTATATAACTAATATAGTGTATTGATTCAGTACAAAAGAGTTAAAATAACCATAATTTTGAAAATTCCCCAAAACACTGATTTATTGTCCCGAATTTCAGAGTAACAGTATTCCAGGAATTTGAAAGGAACTGAGAGACATGTTCTTTTTTTATTAGATTTTATAGTGCTCATTAAAATTTATTTAAATTTTATTCTATTTAAAACTAGGGGGCATTTTAATGTCTATCTATATAAAATAATACTGGGGGGGTTTGTTCTAGTTTCATGTTGATTTTTTAAAGACTTATGAATTTTACTAGATTCTATGCATCATGATATTAAGGGCCATACTGATGAATACTCCCATTGTAGAAATGGAGAATGTCTTCCTACTGAGATTCTGTAAGCAGCTGACCAGTTATATTGATAAAGTCAAGAATTGGAGAAAATGATTCAACTCATTTTGCTAACTCTCTACCTATATGACATCTTCCTGGAGATAGCCTCCGCTCAGTAGATACCATGACTGTTGGTCTGAGATGCTGAAGTCTTGCTTAGGCTCACATAACTGTTACTAAGTCCATATTTATTCACCTTAGCCTGGACAGCTCTAATGTATCTATAGGTTTGACCAGAACTCAAAGAAATTGGTTTTTCTTCCAATCTACATATCTCCAACCTAGAGGCACTTTTCTTACACTCTCTGATCTATCCTCATGGATAATCACCTCCACCATTTGTCACAACTTTAACATTTGTATCGTCTGGTCTGTTTGATCCTTCTCTATGTCCATGGAGAACACCAGCTGTGTGCTACTAATGTCACCTGTAATTCCATCTGACTAGGTTATGTCCATTATCTATTCTATTACAAATTGCAGCTGTTCCTTTTTCATATTCTCCTAAATTTTCTAAATTGACTTCTTCACATGCAAAGAGTACATAAAAATGCTTTACAGTGTTATTTGTAGAGGTATTACACTAAGATAATGGTTTACATGCAACCAATCCCATTGTTACTGAACTCCTTCTTTGTTTTATACATTTAAACATCTTGGAAGCAATGATCCATTCTCTTTTCTCCTGAATATTTTTCTTCTTTCCTTTTTTTCTCTAATGAAAAAGAAAACTACCTTTATGCTATAGGCCCATTAATCTTATTTTCTTATGTCTTATAAAACAATTCATTATATCATTCAATAACTATCAATTACATGTTCACTAAGTACATAAAATTATTTTGTCTGTTACAAATATTGGCAAAGAGAGAAAAAACATTTATCTTATGTCTAACATAGGCTAGTAGAATAAAACAGTAAATAACAAAATGAATAACTCAAAATGATAATTACATTATGTAAGTGTCATAAAGCATACAAAGAGTATGTTTTGTCACAGTAACCATAAAAGATTAGCTCACAATTTGGAAAAGGCCACTTTGAGGTGGTATCTTCATGAAAAACAGTGGCCAACCTGGGAAAACATGGGTTAAAAAGCATTGCAGATAAATGCTAACAAGAGTGTATAAAACATAAAGGAACATTATCACCATTTCTACTAGAGAAACTCCAGATTCCTTAGATTTCTATGTATCTCAGAACAGCTTGTCCAGTAGGTATGGAAAGAGAACTATAGTTGAAAATGTAGTTGAGGCTGAAATTTAACTTAAGTGTAGAAGAAAAAGCCAAATGAAATTTTAATCCATGAAAAGTTTATGTCTAATTTTTTTCACAGCATTATATTTTATAAACTCATGAGTAAGGGAAAAAGTAGAAGTCCAGGTAGGAAGATGAAATAATAATTAGAAATTGAATTTTGAAAATGTCAGTGAGGATATAAAAGAAAAAGAAGGTTTTTAATAGAGCTGAAAAACTTTATTAATAGTTGGTTAGAGTGTAAATACATGAAGCTAGTCAGGGACAAGACCCAGTTTTGAGTTTGGAACACCTAGAAAAATGAGACTTGAGGGATATTTTAAGGTTGAGTCAACAAGAAAGTTCTATTTCAAATGATGTAGTCCTTGCTCTAGAATATTCAGTAAGCAGCAAGCATGTATGGAAGTAATCGCTTGAGATTTACTGGCCTATGAATCAGTGTGATGGCTAAAATCACAGATAGCAAAACATGGGAGATGGAAGAAGAGTTCTGAGCCTTTGAGCCCCAGGGCACCCTGTCACTAAGCAGAGCCACCTAGGGCATGACGGTGCAATTGATATTTCTTGAAGAGGCACATTTAGTCCAGATTCTTCTGAATTCCAGAACCACATCAGTCACAATTTATCTGAAATTAAGCACATCTGCTGTGAACTTAGGAGTCTTGCTTAATAATACTATGTCCCTGAGGACATCCATTCAGTTCATGGCAAATCAGATCAATTATATTTAAATATATATTCTCTATGTCTCTTAGTTCAACATCCACCACAGGCAAGTCTGATTTTCTCATCCTAATATCAAGATTGAGTTAGGTGTTCCTCTGGAGTGAATAGGCACCAAGATGCTAGTCCATGCACAGAAACACAGTCTGAACCCTTCCCTTGAGGATCCACATATTGTTTGTTTGTTTGTTTGTCTTAGACTTTTTTTAGATTTTTTTAGATTTTTTTATTTTGTATTTATCAAGAAAAACAGTAAATTGAATTTAAAATGCTGACAAGTTAACAATAACTATAAAGAAAAAAATCATAAGCATGACTTATCAAGGGTGATAATGCAAATAATTTTCTACACATAAAATTACTTTGTGTTCAGCTTTCCCTCTAGATTTTTTTTTCTTTCCTATCCCTGTATATCCCCATTCAAGGTCCCTTCCCCATCCTGCCACATCAGGTCATTTTTTCTTTCTCCACAACTCCCCATCCCTTCCCTGGGCAGGCAGCAGACAGTCTCATGGTCCCACTCATCCAATAAAGCTTAGTTCAGTCTCCCCTCCTGGCATGTCCAGTTTTGTCCCCCCTCCCTCAAGAGTGAGTAAGGTGTTCCTATAGGTGTAGTGGGATCCAAAGGGTCAATCCAGGGAGTTTCTGATCCCAAGCTGTTCAGTGGTTGTGGATTGTAGCTTGGGCATGCTTGGCTTTTTTCTTGTTAGTTTTTTTAGAGACCACTAATGAGTGAGTACATCCCCTGCTTATCTTTCTGGGTTTGTGATACCTCGCTCAGGAGGATATTCTCAAAATACATCCATTTGACTGCAAATTTTAGGATATCATTTTTTTCTTACTGAATGTTAATCCATTCTTCAGTTGAAGGACACCTAGGTTATTTCCAGGTTCTTGCGATTACAAATAATGCTGCTATGAACAAAGTTGACTAATGCCTTTGGAGTGTGACTGTGCATCTTTAGGGTATACACCCAGAAGTGGTATTGCTGGGTCCTTGGGGAGATTGATTCTCAATGTTCTCAGAAACCGCCATATTGCATTCCAAAGTGGCTGAACAAGCTTACACTCCCACCAACAGTGGAATAGTGTTCCCTTTGATCAACATCCTCTCCAAAACAGGCTGTCATCTGTGCCTTTTATCTTAGCCAATCTAACAGGTGTTAGGTGGTATCTCAAAGTTGTTTTGATTTGCATTTCTCTGATAGCTAAAGATGAAGAGCACTTTTTCAGGTGCTTTTCTGCCATTTGTAGTTCCTCTGCTGAGAATTCCCTTTTTAGATCTATACCACATTTTTTGATTGGGTTATTCAAGATTTTGGACTCTAGATTCTTGAGCTCCTTATATATCTTAGAGATCAGTCCTCTATCACTTGTAGGGTTGGTGAAAATCTTTTCCCATTCTGTAGGCTGTCGTTTTGTCTTACTGACAGTGTCCTTGGCTTTACAGAAGCTTCCTAGCTTCAGGAGAAGGCACTTATTGATTGTTGGTCTTAGTGTCTGTGTCACTGGTGTTATATTTAGGAAGTGGTCGCCTGTGCCAATTCGTAGAAGTGTATTACCCACTTTCTTTTCTATCAAGTTCAAAGTTTCTGGGTTTATGTTAAGGTCTTTGATCCACTTGGATTTGAGTTTTGTGCAGGGTGACAGGCTCAGATCTATATGCATTTTTCTACACACTTCCATCCAGCTATGCCAACACCATTTGTTAAATATACTATCTTTTTTCAATTGAATATTTTGGGCCTCTTTGTCAAAGATCAGGTGTTCATAGGTTTTTGGGTTAATGTCTGGATCCTCAGTTCTATTCCATTGGTCCACAAGTCTGTTTTTTAATGCCAGTAACAGGTTGTTTTCATTACTGTAGCTCTATAGTATAACTTGAAGTCAGGGATGGTGATACCTCCTGAGGTTCTTTTGTTGAGTAAAATTGTCTTGGCAATCCTGTTTTTCCTGTTATTCCAAATAAAATTGAGTATTGTTCTTTCAAGGTCCAAGAAATATTGTGTTGGGATTTTGATGGGCAGTGCATTGAATCTGTAGATTGCCTTTGGTAGAATTGCCATTTTTACTATGTTGATCCTACCAATCCAGGAACATGGGAGAGCTTTCCATTTTCTGATATCCTCTTCAATTTCTTTCATCAGTGATTTAAAATTTTTGTCAAATAGGTCTGTTACTTCTTTGGTGATAGTTAATCCAAGGTATTTAATACTATTTGTAGCTATTATAAAGGGTAATGTTTCCCTTATTTCTTTTTCAGCTCTTCTATCTTTAGTGTATAGAAGGGCTACTGATATCTTTGAGTTAATCTTGTATCCTGCTACATTGCTGAAGGTGTTTATCAGCTGTAGCAGTTCCTTGGAAGAATTTTGTGGGTCACTTATGTATACAATCTTATCATCTGCAAATATAGATAGCTTCACTTCTTCTTTTCCAATTTGTATGCTTTTAATCTCTTTTCGCTCCCTTATTGCTTTAGCTAAAACTTCTAGAACTATATTGAATAGATAAGGGGAGAGAGGACATCCTTGTCTAGTTCCTAATTTTAGTGGGATTGCTTTGAGTTTTTCTCCATTAAGTTTGATACTGGCTGTTGGCTTCTTGTAAATCGCCTTAATTATATTTAGGTATTCTCCCTGTATTCCTGATCTCTCCAGGGCTTTAATCATAAAGGATTTTGTCAAAGGCTTTTTCCGCATCTAAGGATATGATCATGAGGTTTTGTTCCTTTAGTTTGTTTATATGATTGATAACATTTACAGTTTTTCGTATGTTAAACAAGCCCTGCATTTCTGGGATGAAGCCTACTTGGTTGTGGTGGATGATATCTTTTATACATTGTTGTATACGGTTTGCCAAAATTTTGTTGAGAATTTTCGCATCAATATTCATGAGGGAAATTGGTCTGTAATTCTCCTTCTTTGTTGTGTCTTTGAGTGGCCTGGGTATTAGGGTGATTGTGGCCTCATAAAAGGAATTTGGCAATATTCCTTCAGTTTCTACTGTGTGAAATAGTTTGAGGAGTCATGGTAGTAATTCTTCTTTGAATGTCTGGTAGAATTAGGCACTGAAACCATCTGGACTAGGGCTTTTATTTTTGGGGAGGTTTTTAATGACAGCTTCAATTTCCTTAAGGGTTATAGGCCTGTTTAGGTAATTAATCTGATCTTCATTTAATTTTGGTAGGTGGTACCTGTCCAAGAAGCTGTCCATTTCTTCTAGGTTTTCCATTTTTGTGGAATACAGATTTTCAAAATATGACCTGATAATTCTCTGTATTTCCTGGGGGTCTTTTATTAAGCCCCTTTTCATTTCTGATTTTGTTGATATGAACACACTCTCCCTGTTTTTTGATTACTTTGAATAAGGGCTTATCTATCTTGTTAACTTTCTCAAAGAACAAACTCTTAGATTCATTGATTCTTTGTATTGTTCTTTTTGTTTCAATTGTATTGATTTCATCTCTAAGTTTGATTATTTCCTGACGTCTACTCCTTCTAGGTGAGTTTGCTTCTCATTGTTCTAAGGCTTTCAGTTGCGCTGTTAGGTCTCTAGTGTGGGATTTCTCTAGGTTTTTCATATAGGCATCTAGTGTTATGAATTTTCCTTTAAGACTGCTTTCATTGTGTCCCATCCGTTTGGATACATTGTGGATTCATTTTCATTAAATTCTAGGAAGATTTTGATTTCTTTCTTAATTTCTTCCTTGACCCAGAGATGGTTCAGCTGAGTGATGATTAGTTTCCGTGAGTTGGTAGGCTTTCTTTGGGTTTTGATGTTGTTGAACTCTAACTTTAGGCCCTGGTGGTCTGATATGTTACAAGGGATTATTTCCATTGTTTTGTATTTGTTAATATTTGCTTTATGACCAATTATGTGGTCAGTTTTGGAGAAAGTTCCATGAGGAGCTGAGAAATATGTATATTCCTTTGCATTTTTTTGGAAGCTTCTGGAGATATCTATTAAAGCCATTTGCATCATAACCTCTTTTAGACTCCTTATTTCTCTGTTGAGTCTCTGTCTGGTTAACCTATCCAGGGTTGAAATTAGGGTATTGAAGTCTCCCACTATTAGGGTGTAAGAATTGATGTGATTCGAGCTTTAACAGTGTTTCTTTTACATAAGTAGCTGCCCTTATATTAGGGGCATAAATATTCAAGATTGAAATCTCCTCTTGACCAATTTTTCCTGTGATGAATAAGTAGTGACCATCTTGGTCCCTTTTTATTGCTTTTAGCTTAAAGTCTACCTCATTAGATATTAGGATTGCAACCCCTGCTTGTTTCTTAGGACCATTTGACTGGAAAATCTTTTCCCAACCCTTTATTCTAAGCCTGTGTCTGTCTGTCGTGTCTGTCTGTCTTTGCAGTTGAGGTGTGTTTCTTGAAGGCAACAAAAGGATGGCTTCTGTTGTTTTATACATCTTGTTAGTGTGTGACATTTTATAGGAGAGTTGAGTTCATTGATAGTAAGGGAAATTAGTGACCATTGATTGATATTTCCTGCCATTTTTGGTAGTAACCTGTTTATATTTCCTTTCTCTGGAGTATTCTTCTGTGGAATTATTGATTGTTTGTGATTTTGTGGGTGTATCTGGGGTCCTTAGGTTGGAGTTTTCCCTCTAATACTCTCTGTAGTGCTGGATTGGTGGATAGATATTCTTTCAGTCTGGCTTTGTCCTGAAATATCTTGTTTACTCCATCTATGGTGATTGATAATTTTGCAGGGTATAGTATTCTAGTTTGGCAGCCATGCTCTTTTAGAGTCTGTATACCTTCTGACCAAGCCCTTCTAGCTTTCATTGTTTCCATTGAATAGTCAGACATTGTTCTGATGGGTCTGCATTTATATGTAAGTTGGCCCTTTTCTTTTGCAGCTCTTAAAATTTTTTTCTTTTTTTGTATCTTTTGTGGCTTGATTATAATATGGCGCGCTGACTTTTTTGGGGAGGTCATATCTATTTGGTGTTCTGTAAGCTTCTTGTATCTTTATAGGCATTTCCTTCTTCAAGTTAGGGAAGTGTTCTTCTATGATTTTATTGAAAACGTTATCTGTGCCTTTGAGCTGGTATTCTTCTCCTTCTTCTATTCCTTTTATTCTCAAATTAGGTCTTTTCATGGTGTCCAAATTTCTTGAACATTTTGAGTTATGGCTTTTTTAGTTTTAGTATTTTCTTTGACTGATATATCTACTTGAGCTACTGAATCTTCCACTTCAGAGATTGTGTCATCCATCTCTTCAACTCTGTTTGTTATGTTATCTGTGGTTCCAGCTTTTTTCTTCAGATTTTCTATTTCCATCTTTGCCTCATTTTGTGCCTTTTTTATTGCTTCTATTTCAGCTTTTAGTTCCTGGCATGTTTCTTTCATAGGTTTGTTCATCTCTTCCAATTTTTTGTTTGTATTTTCTTCTATTTCTTTAAGGCTATTTTTCATATCTTCTTTGAGAGCTTTGATGATCATCAAAAAGGAATTTTTGGTGATGCTTCCTTCTGTTTCCTCTTCATTGCTCAGTTCAGGACTTGTATTTGTAGGATCGCCACTTTCTTCTGCAGTTACCTTGTTATCCTTTATATTATTATATAAGTTTTTGCACTGGCGTCTGCCCATGGCTTTAGTGGTTCACGATTAGGTGGCTCCTGGTTAGTTGTGGCACTCGGCCTTGTGTGCCTCCTGTCACCTCTGAGGATAAGGTCTGCTCAATCACTACTTCTGCACTGTGCAGGGGACTGAATTTCAAGTCTTCAATCTTTCTCTGTTTGACCAATTAGAGGCGGGGTGGCATCTGTGCAAACTCCCACAGCAGCAGCTGGGGGGGCCGTGACAGGCAGAGTTTATCTCTGCCTGCTTCAGGGTGCTCTGGGACAAGCTCTGCATACAACACCGGGTCCGGAACCGGAACCAGAGCCTGAACCGAGTGGTGCTCAAGTCTCCTCCCCCTGGCAGGGATACAGGCACTGGGGCCTGCTGACCCCTCCTCACCTCTGGGCGGGGTCTGAGTCTGTCCTACAAAATCCCCAGTCCTTATCTGTTTGCTCAGTTGGAGGTGGGTAGCCATGCTAATTCCCTCAGCAGCAGTTTGGGTGACCATGACAGGCAGAGTTTATCTCTGTCTGCTCCAGAGAGCTCTGGACATGCTCTGCAGACAGCACCCGGTCCCAGAACTTCGAGGATCCACATATTGTCCATGCCAGTGGACAGTTGCCTATCCTTGGAGGGTTTAGTTCCTTTTCCAGATGGTTACCATTCCCTTGCATAGAAATTTTTTGGTGACTGACTCCCTTCATTTTCCAATAATCTGACAAAATGAATGGCTGAATAAATATGCAGTTTTACACTCCTTTTGAGATTTCTCCAGTATAACACAGATTGCTAAAATATTTAAAATAATATTTAATTATATCAAAAGAATTAAAGATGAAAACAAATAAGAAACTTTATTTTGGG
Organism: Sigmodon hispidus; assembly: GCA_004025045.1. Taxonomy (NCBI): domain Eukaryota; kingdom Metazoa; phylum Chordata; class Mammalia; order Rodentia; family Cricetidae; genus Sigmodon; species Sigmodon hispidus. Next base: position 63,991 of record PVIH01008842.1, on the reverse strand, counting down.
GGGATTCAAACTCAGTGAAAATGACTGAATATGGAGTTGCTAATAAAAAAAAATACACAAATGGAAGTTGAAATTCAAAGTCCTTACTTAGGACAACAAGCCTCAAAGGCAAGGCTTGTCACAACCCCATTGGCATCATGGTGGGTCTCATGCAGGTAGATATGGTGCTGGAGAAGAAACTCAGAGTTCTATATCATTATCTACAGGCAACAGGAAGTGATCTGTGTGTCAAACTGAGTGAAGCTTGAGGAAACAAAACCTCAAAGTTCACCTCTAAAGTGACAAACTTCCTCCAACAAGTTTATACCTACTTCAAAAAAGCCATACATCCTAAAAGTGCTACTCACTGTGGGGGCATTTTCTTTTAAACAACCACATATGGTATATTAAATATAGTTTTACATACTTTTGCTTGGGAATGAAAGTAACAGTATGGCAAAGTGTTGTTCAGTAATATATTCAAAATGCCATTGAGTCTATCATTAGAAAATTTAATATAGATTAGGCAAATGGATTTATACCAATCATGATTTTAGGAATGGTCACAATGCTATCACATCAAACCAGGCTGAAGAAAAATGACTACTATCACCACCAAAAGCCATTCATAGTTATAAACATCTTTCAAAAAACAATACTCATAACTAAATTACAGGCTATTTATAGCCGAGCATTCTGACAAAGGCTTCAGCATTTTAAAATTAAGCACTAGTAAAATAATTTCTTTATCATTCTGTCATGTTGAAGTATTTCTAAGTGTTCTCCAATGCATGTGCATCTTGATGAAATTTATTTCTCTGAAATTCAACCTATTAACTCCTGTAATATTCCTGCACATAAAAGCTATTTTGTCTGATATTAAAATGCATACTTTGTTCCATTGTGAAAAGAATTAGAGGACATTATGATCATTGACATAAACCAGGTACTATAATATCAGGAGTGCATGAACTTGTTCATATGTGAAATGTAAAACAGTTGAAAGTAGAATGGTGGTGAGCATAGGCTGGAGGGAGGAGGGATGGGTATGATCAGTGGGTGTTGGGCTGCAGTTTGGGTGGAGCAAAGCCTGCTGTGTTATTAGACAGTGGGTAACTGGTGAACAATAATGTCCTACACATTTCAAAAAGCTACAAGGAAAAGCTTTGTTTCATAACATAATATGATAAATTTTGAGGAGATTAATATGGGTTTAGTGCAGATATTAATATTTCACAATGTAGACATGTACCTTATGTATACATAAAATTTACACATCACTTAAAGATAAGTTTATTTCTTTCAGCTTGAGCAGGTATGCCCTTCTGTTTTCTGACTTGCCTGTAAGAAAGAATCTCCTGTAAGAAATAGTCTTGATTGCCTTCTACGTGCCTCAGGATCTCCTGGTACTTTAATTATCTAGCAGCTTATGATGTAGGAGAGTGAGATTTTTTTGTTCTGCTTTTTAATCTTACTTTGAGGTATTAAGAACATTTGACAAATTTTAAAACATTTTGACAATAACATAGTCATAGAATTTTTATTTCTTGGCTTCTCATTACTATCTAAGACTTCGTTGTTTTAATAAGAGAATACTTGAGGTTATGATGCACACTATTCAGAGTCTCTTCTATATTCTTTCTTCAATATTTCAGTTTGATTGTTTTCTCCTTGTCACTCTTTGAGCTCTTGAATTTCTTCTTCTGCCAAATAAAGCCAACCTGGTGTCTTTGCTGTTATTTGCATTCATATGTTGTTGATTTGTAGTTTTACATTTTCTTTTTTATTGTTTTTTTTTTTTGCTTCTTTATTTAAAAGGTTTTTTTTTAATTTTACATACCAACCACCTTTCCCTTCCCTCCCCTCCTCTTACTAGCCCACAGTTTCTCCCCACCCTACCCCTCATCCACTTCTCAGAGAGGGTAAGGACTCCCACAGGGAGTCAATATAGTCTGCATATCATGTTCAGTCAGGACTAAACTCATCCATCATATGAAGGCTGAGCAAGGTATTCCTCTATAGGGAATGGGCTCCAAAAGGCCAGTTCATGCACTTGAGGTTAATCCTGGTCCCACTGCCAGAGGTCCCACAGTCTGCCCAAGCCACACACTGTCTTCCACATTAAGAGTGCCTAGTTCAGTCCCATGCAGGTTTCCAACTGTCAATCCCAGAGCCCATAAGCTCCCAGTAGCTCAACTGTCTCTGTGTTCTTCCCCATCAAGATCTTAACCCCTTTGCTTGTATAATCACTCCTCATTCTCTTTGACTGGACTGGGAGTTTGGGCCAGAATTCTGTGACTTTTGAAAGATTCTGTCACTTAAATTTTCTTTTTTTCTCATTTATTCATTGTATATAGTTCTCAGAAGTGGATGACACAGTAGAAAATTCAGTGGAATTGTAGGAGACCAAATGCAGAGAGATACTGGATCCAAATAGTATCATCATAAGGAAAGCTGAAGTTTCAAGACATTCATGCAAAAGATTTACCTTCTTTTAATAACATAAGAGTACTTTTCCTTATGGTCCACTAATGAGTGAGTACATCCCCTGCTTATCCTTCTGGGTTTGTGACACCTCACTCAGGAGGATATTCTCCAAATCCATCCATTTGCCTGTGAAATTTAGGATATCATTTTTTTTCTTACTGCTAAGTATAGTTTTACATTTTCAATTTGATTCTTTTTCTACCTTTTTAGCTAATGAGACTCTCCCCATTTTTCAAACATCAACATCTTTTCCTTTAAATTATTGAAATATTTATGACAGCTATTTTATATTCTTATCATCTCTGTATACATTTCTACCAGTCAGGTTTCTCTTCTATCTATTCATTACATTTATAGACACCTTAGGGACCCATAAGGTTGCATATAACATTATAGGAAAGTCAAATTTGCAGATATCACCATGCTGAAAAGAATTGTTAATCTTTTCTTAAATAACATTGACTTTTGTTCTGGAGGTGAGTCAATTCAAAAATAAATTTTCAGTGAGGTTTCTATCAAATTGTAAGAACAATTCTCCTGTGTCATATTCAACTGCACAGAAAAATCATCACTGGAGAATAATTCTACTGAGAAGTTCATAAATATATAAAGGAGATAAAAATTCTTGTATAGTAACCAAATTCTGACTGATTTCCTATGTAAATTATTTTTATCTATTATGAATAAATGTTTTTGGCCTTTTAAATTAATAAAATTATATACTAAAACATTTTTTACTGATTACTAAAGTATAAACAAAATCGTGATTTTACTTGTTAGATATGTATCTAAGTTGGGGCAGGGGACATACCTTAGCTAGGCTATGTTTGTTCAAATAAGTCTAAAGTAACCTTATCTATGGCTCAGAAAACGCTTTTCTTTTTTGATTTTTTTGGGGTCTTATTTGACTCCTTGAAATGTTCCTTCCAAGTTCCCTCTCTGATGGGACATAAACACAGTGCTTCTTGTCATCAATGCCTGAAAAGATCTGTGTCCAGCAGAGAAATAGCTGGCTCTGGATTTTCTCCTTTCTCAGCTCTCATGGAGCATTCCCCTGGTCATATGTATTTCCAAATTTATTTGACCAAAGCTACAGATAAACAGTCTTAGAAATTTCTAGGTTCTTTTTCTAAGTGCTAACTTATTTTTAGACCTCGCCTCGTAATTCTGATCTTTGTTTCCTGCTGCCAGGGATCCACTCATCTTGTCCACATGCAAGGTTCAAGGGTCTCCTGGGAGTTATTCCCCACATTTTCCTTCTTTCGGGGATCATAACTATCTTTTCAGTTTTTCCACACTTAAAAGAAGCTGTTTTATAAATTTTAGCAAATTTAACAACTGTTTATTATTAAATGTAAATACAATATTATCTTTGCTTGGTGATAGCCAGTCCTGACTTTTTTCAATGAACTTCTAAATAACACAATCTCTTTATCTCACATCTAGCTGTTTGTCCCAGGCCTGTCACCCCAATTAGGTGAAAAGAAAACTCATTTTTCCATTGCATTTTATTCCCTGAACTCTAACTTACCGTTCTTAAAAAAATATAAACCAGCCAGGCAGTGGTGGTGGTGCATGTCTTTAATTCCAGTACTTGGGCAGCAGTGGTAGGTAGATCTCTGTGAGCCCAGTCTAGTTTACAAAGTGAGTTGAATGACAACCAGGGCTGTTACACAGAGAAACCCTGTCTCAAAGTAAATAAATAAAAACAAACAAATAAATAAATAAACATAGTCAAAAGAATTTTCAGAGTCTACACTTTCTTGGGAATTACCATCTCAGAAAAAATTGATGTAGCAAATTTCAAACAAATGTCTTTCACATTGTGTTCTTACTTGCCATTTCTAAGCACTACAGGCCTAGCAGGTCTAAGACATCCTAATAATGAGTATAGTAAGCTAAAACCACTGTGCCCCTTTGCTGGGAACTACAAAATTGTGCCTAAGGCTAATTCCTATGGTTATTGTAACTACAAGGTTTCCTGTTTTTTTCTCATTTGCCTTCTGACACCTCTTGTGTTCTAGAAAGACAAGGCTCAGATGAACCTCTGCAGTTGATGTTTACAAGCATGAGTACAATAGGGAACTGGTAACATAATTATTTAAAAAGAATGTAAATTGACACTGAGATAATGAAAATAATAATGTCATTCAGGAACTTTATCAAACACATTATGCTTTATTGCAATTTCCAATTCCAGTCAGACCCCTTTGGCTTTGTATTTCTTAGTAGCTGTAATATACAGACCCAGCAAGATTGACAAGACTAAAGGAAAAAAATGAGAAGTTGGGAGAGAAAAAAGTAGGCCATTGAGAAATAGTCCCAATATCTGTTGTTTTGTTCCCTTCATATTTCTTTTTTATACCCAATGGTGTGACACATATTTCTTTTGTTTTTGTACCTATAATTCATCTTCCAGTAGGTGACTGGTTGGAAGAAAGTAGCTTCAGTTTATTTCTTCCCTGCTTACCAAGTCTATATATTTATTTTGCTTCTTGTTAAAATCTTTAATTATACTTTCAAAATCCAACAGAAGTTCTGACAATGTGAAAACAACTTGAAGACTATTAGAAAGAAATGTTTAAAAGGAATATTTTTTTAAATGGTGGAAGGATCTTTTTTCTTTTTTATTATGAATAAACAAGTCACATTTTCTATCCTTGTATATCCTTAATCAAGGTCCCTTCCCTCTCCCTCCAAATTAGGTCATTCTTTCTTGTCCACATCTCCCCATCTCCCCATGGGCAGGGAATCCCAAGGAATATTCTTAAATTATAAATGCTCTAATATGTATGAGGCTAGAAATTCAAACCAAAAATCTTAAATATATATTTAATTATTATTTTCCTATAATCCATACTGTCTATTAAATAAATTATCCATAAGTATAGGCAATATCTAACTATGCTTAGGTTTTTTTTGCATATTCTCAATATTCTATCTGCTAAACTTGCTGAGAATCTTGCTTCTTTTCCCATGCTCTCCCCATGCTTTCTTCAACTTAATTATATTCTGTTTTCTTTTTTCCAACCTAGCATACTGGCCTTCTTAAAAAACACACTACATTTTCTGCTTTCCTTGTGCTTTAAGCACCCATTGTGAACTCATATATGTGTTATCTTCTTATATACAGAGCTTCTTTTCTAAGCAACTCTATAGTCTGGCAAGGGGGGGAGAGAGAGAGAGACAGAAAGAGAGAGAATGTATATGCTATGTAGTGAGCCACTATACTTCTTAGTTGTTTATTGTTTAGGTGTTTTGAATACTGGTGAGGAAGATTCTATTTTTACCTTAGTGTGTGTCAATATCTACGAAAAGACTTGCATATAATGTGCTTTCAATAGATGATTGGTGAAAAATATATATCCTGTGCCATTATATGTTGAAGATATATGATCTGCCTTTTTATTTTGATTTTGTAGAGGACTACATTTAAGTGATTGCCATATGACACAGAAGAGACTTTGAACACTGGACTTTCAAGCAGTGTTAAGACTTTCATAGACTATGGGGACTTTTGATGTTATACTGAATGAATCTTTGTATTATGATATTGCTAAAAGACTATGACTATTGGTCCCATATGTGAAATGTGGTGGTTTGACTAGGAATGGCCACCAAAGCTCATATATTTAAATGGTCACTAGAAAGTGCCTTACTAGGAGGTGTTTTGGGGTATCTGTGACATTTTTGGAGGAAGTATATCACTAGGATGGGCTTTGAAGTTTTAAATGCTCATGCCAGGCACAGTATCTCTCTTTTCCAGATGCAGAATTCTCAGTTCATTCTCCAGCACCATATCTGCCTCTGTGTTATCATACTCCCCATCATGATGATAGTGAACTAAACCTCTGAACCTGTAAGCCAACACCAAAGAAATATTTTCCTTTATGAGAGTTCCCATGGTCATTATGTCTCATCAGAGCAATAGAAACCTTAAACACATTGATACAATTTTACTTTTCAAATGTATTTTTCTTGTTTGAGAAATATGATTCAGTGATTCAAGTGCTTGGTATACAATCATGAGGACAAGAATTCTGATCCCAGGACCCACATAAACAAAGAATAAACATAGATGATTGCCTATAAATGTAGTGAAGGAAAAGGGGGTGATACTTAGAGCAATAAGGGCTTAAATCTGTGTGTGCACACATGCATGTGCGCACGTACACACATACACACACATATGTAAAAAGATTTTTTAAAAACTAGTTTTTATTTACTGCTTATTCATTGAAAATAGAACCATGAAGATTTAATGTGTGCTGGTTATGTCTGAGAAGTATTTGGGAAAGGGACAGATGTGGACCAATCAAGCATTACATGACATTTTTTACATGACAGATGAAAGAAAAATGTGTATTTTTTATTTTGAGACAACGGTTATGAATAAATGATGTGTGTGATTGAAATGAGCTCCTTTGCATGATATTTTTCTCATACAAAGGAAGATTTAAAGATGCTGCTCCCTCTGGTGCTGAAGATGGAACTCACAGGCATGCACATGAGAAGCAAACATTCCATACCTGAGCTACATCCCCAGCCCATTTTTATTTTTTTTCAAACAGGTTTTTACCTTCTTGTCCAGGATAACTTTCAACTTGCTTGCCTCCTACCTTAGCCTCCAACATAGCTGTGATTACAACTATACAGCCCACCTGAGTATATACTTAAAATAAATGCAAGGACAACAAAAGAAAGTATTGATATTTAGCCACTTAAGCTCACTCACAGTATGCAACAAGGAACTGAGAAAATGGCTGTTTTTGTTATATTGAGGTTTCTAGCATAGATAAGACTTTCTTAAATTGTTTAAGTAGATAAAATGAGGCAAGCAGTCTACATGATCTGGCTTATTGTAAACACATAATCTTAACTGTTTCTTATTAAGAATCTAATCTACCTTCCTATCTTTATTAAAAAAAAAAAAAAACTTTACAGTGAAATTTTTTGTCAAGTATGTTCCAAATGTTCTATCCATGCATGTAGAAAATTGAAAACTCAAACATGGTGATTTATTATACATAGATTTTTGTAGTAGTTACTCTTGTTTATCAACTTGACTACATTCAAAATTAAATAAAACACAAATAGCTAAGTATACTTATGAGGGATTTTTTTTCAATTGAATCATTTCAAGTGAGAAGATACACTTCTAATCTGGGTCCTTGAGGTGTCCTAGGACTTACAATAGAAAACACACCTTTAATTTATATCTTTTGAGGTGGGAATATCCATTTTTAATTTACAACACACCTTCAGTTGAGAGCCTATATATAGAACAAAGTTTGTTTAGAGCCTACTTCTATGGTATTCTGTATACTGAAGACCAACTGAGACACCCAGCCTTGTGGACTGAACAACTACTTGATTATTGAAAACTTCCATTGGTAGACAGACATTGCTGAATTAGTAGAATTATAACTTGTAAGACATTCTAATAAGTCTTGCTGCTATATACAGAGAGATACTTATTCTATAAGTTGTTACTCAAGACAAACCTGACTAATACACTACCTTTCAAGTAGCCTAGTATTAGCCAAATTTAATAAGTGTATGTGTGGGCATTAGCTGTGACTTAATGTGTTTCTTCATCTGTAGCTGAGCCTAACCTGGCTTGGGGAGATTTAGATTTTATTTTTTATGTTTCATGTATTTTAGAGAAAAGAGAAGTTTTATTACTGTATGTTTTTTTAAGCTATCCTGAATGTTTTGCTTTTTTATATAAAGTTTGATATTGATTTTCAAAAAAACAGTAAAAAAAGAAATTTGAGGTCATTTTGCCATTGAATTTGATGAAAATAATTGTACCAACTATAGAATTTAAATTTTCCCATTTCTGTTCAAGATGCTATAAATAAACAAATAGTAAAACAAGAAAAAATTAATGTTTAACTGTTGGATTTGTCAATTAAAATGTTTTTTATCTGAAGCTATACTGATTGAAATGATAGATATACTGATTATAAATTATGAACATTACAAAAGAACCTGACTTTTTATTTAAAGAAGCTCAGTGCCATCTTGTTCCATGTGTATTGAAGTATTATTTGAAGCCAATAACTGAGAGTCTCCATACATTCTTTTTTCTTTTCAACTTTGGTTTTGTTGCTAAAGGTTCTTGAAGTTTTATCAAAAATTCAGAAGTGACTTTTCGCTTTGTTCAAAGAGCGGGTTTTAATGAATCATTTTTTATGTGGTTACCATTAACACTTAGCAATAACAAATCTTTCTCACCATGAACATAGGATGTATTTCCATATACATTAACCTTCTATTTCTCTGTTGTTATTATTGCTATTATAATACCATTATTTTGATAAATATTTGTAAAATGTATAAGCCCTAGAGGCTTCTAAGGGCCTGGAGACCATCCTGGCCTCAGCCAGTACAAACTAGTGATAACTGGTGCCTTAAGACCTATGCTTCTTGAACTTTCTCATAAGGCAACCTGGGCTCGGCCTGGGGCCTTGACAAGAGCAAAATCCTAATATGAGGTGACCCAGAGATATGAGATACCACCACAACACAGCCACAGATACTGCAAATCAAAGCCCCTTCCCATGGCTGGGAGGAGGGTCTAGGAAGTGGGTTGTTTCAGGCTTTCTCCTCCCTCAATAAAACTAGACTTGCTTGTCTCAATGAAAAAAAAAAAAAGAAAAAAAAAAAAGAAAGAAAGAAATTCAGCTTTTAAAAATGTGCAGGCTAACAGTTGTTTACATTCATACTGTTATGGAATAACCCATTAGAACCTTAATTCTATCTAAATCCTACCACTTATTAATCACTTTGTGAAAAATACCAGTATTTTCTTCTAAAGACCAACATTTTAGATAATAGGTAAAATCATGTAGTACTTATATTTCTGTGTCCAGATTAGTTCATATAGTATAACGACTTTTAGTTTCTTCTGCAAAATTGCAGATAACAGTATTCATTCTTTTTATGGCTGAGTAAAATTCCACTGGGCACAGAGAGCACATTTTCTTTACCCTTTCATTGGTTGATCTCATGGTTATTGTAAACAGTTCTGCAGAGAACATTGAAAAGGAGGCAACTCTTTAACATACTGATTTTGTTTAATTTAGATAAATTCCCAGCAGTCAATTATTGAACCCTAGTTTTAATTTTCCAAGGTACTTCTATTATTTTTTCCATAATAGCAGGGATAATTTACTCTATTATAAAGGGTTTACAAGCTGACATTTGCCCTGGTACATTGCAAAAAGCACGGTAAGCATTCACCAAAACCTAGCTCTTCCATTAATATAGACATGAAGTTTCTCAGATTCTTCTGCATGCTTAGGCAACTCATATTCAGAGCTCAAAGTCAGTGATGCAAACTGTGCCTTATCAGTCTTATTACTCAAAATTTCAACTGTCATTTGTACCAAATATCTATATTTTGGGACCTCTTTTGACCTTTTTTTAAGACTTCTCTTGTGTTTATATATTCTGTTCATAAACACATATTTCAGGCATAAAATCCATGAAAAGGGGAAATGATACCTTAGAAACTTATGCAGACATTCAACAGCAGGCTAGGGATTCTGCCCATGGAAGAATTAATAAGTTGGGCATTTTTTTTTACAATATGAAAAATGGCTAGACATAGCTAAACTCAAGCAGAAATCAGTCCTATATTGTGTAGAACATTTCAAAAGATATTTCTAAATACTAATAAAAAGCTGAGTCTCTTGCTGTTGTGTGCCTCTCTGTGCTTACAAAGAATAAAAACTTCAAAACACTGTTTATAAAAAATTAGGTTTTAAAACACAAAATTTGTTTGCATAAAATATATTTTTGAGCCAAATATTAAGCAACTTGGCTATTACTAGGTTTTAATACAGAGATGACATTACTCATAACAATTTCTTTTATAAGGATATTAAAGCAATAAAGATGAAGTTTTTCTGTGTCTAATATGAATTTAACTTAGATTTTCAAGTAGTAACTAGAAAGATACATTACAAAGTCTCAAATAACCAAATTTCGTTGTCTGCAGGAAAGAGAGACTGAGGAGAGAGGAGGAGGGAGGAGGGAAGGGTAAAGAAGAAGGAAGGATGAGAAGAGCAGGTGCAGGGGAAGGGAAAGGGGAAGAAGGTGTGATAAATAAAAAGTGACAGATCCACAGATGGATGATTAATAAGTAGGTAGTGTATTGAAGGAGAGAAAGACATTTTCCAAAGGTGTTAGCAGCATGCCCTAACTTTAACTTTCCATTAAGAAGAACCTCTCCCACAAAGAAAGTAATCTCAAAACTGATTCATCTGCATGTTAATGGGAAAATATTTTAACTTCATCAGAGTCTATCACAGACTGGGTATGAGCAAATCTCTGCTATTTCAAAAACAGTCATTAGAATTTAATATTGCTGTCTATTGCCTGAATATTTTAATACACAGGAGAAAATAACTCTGCAAGAAAAAATGTTTTAAATGCTTCACTTAATTAATGCCCAAGGGAAACAATAAAAAAAGAAAAAAAACATAGTTGCTACACTCTAATTTTAAACACTGCTTACTAAATTTATTTACATGACCTGCTCTAGCCTCCCACTTAGTAGCTCAGTGATGGAAGAGAAGATCTATGCAGAACATATCCTTGGCTTCTTGGACACAAGGGACATGTGAAGAAGCTGGAGTTTAAAGCAGCTGAAGTCTGAAGCTTCAGGCAGAAACTCCAGTACAAACACCTACTCTTCCGAGCAGTTATAAAGGAGACGACATGCTTAAACTGGTGATCAGCTGTTTATAAGACTGAAGGCAGGGGCCTACATGGTTAATATGAGGGGCGTATTTGCTGCCTGTGGTGGAAGGCTTTAGTTATATCTATGCTATAATTAGGTTTTATGTATTTGTTTTACTAGTCTAACAAATGTGTGTTCAGGAAAAGCAGAGAATAAAAATGGAAAGACACTGAATGTCCTTTACCTCTGTCTTACTACATTCATGGAATAAACAGCTGTCGTTACCTGACTTCAGCTGAATGGATGTGAACCTGTGTTAACTAGAGGGGGAAATTACTCTGGGAAGCATGCATTCATCAATAAGTAGGAAAGAAGAGAAGAGAATTATGATGAGACCACAGAGCTGGACAACTTTTGCAAATGTTACTCTACTTGACACAAATGATAACTAATGCCTAGCTAATCTATATATAATCTTTGTAGAGACAATTGCCAACCTAAATCCTGAATCAAGTTTCTCTATTCTATACAAGCCTGTGTAGCCTTCATCATGATCTGTCTCATAAAGAGCAGTCAATAGTGTGATAATAACCATCACTTTATCACTGCTCATCTTAAGAATCTATCGAGCATGTTACATCATTGTTTAAAATTTTCATACATAGGAATTTTAAAATGAGCCTCCAAGTCATTCTATGATGTCGAATTTTGTTTCCTTTTGTGATGCAAGGTCTCACTATGTCATATAGTCTACCCTACAACACAATCTTCCTGCCTCAGCCTCCGTAGTACTGAGATTGTAGGCACGTGTCACCACGCCCCACTCTGACACAATCCTTGGCCTTCCATTTGTAGCATAGGCATGGTTTCCAGCTCTTCTGAATATTTTACCACATTAACTATAAGATAGGGAGACAGGGGGCACTGAATAGAGTATAATGGATCTTCCCTCATACATCCTGAAATTCCTAGTTACTGAAAGCTCAGGATATGACTTGATTTGGAAATAACATTGCTGTAGATATAAGGAGTTAAAATGATGTTATGCAAGATTTCTGTTACCCTCATTAAACACAGCTGTTATTCTAAACACTGGGAGAGCAGGCTAAGAGACTAAGGCAGCAGGGTGAAGCCTGTAAGACAGAGAGAGAAACCAGTACACATGCACTCCAAGCCTAGAAACACTGTAAGCCAGCAAGAACCAGGGAGGGATCCACCCACAAAACCTTCAGAAAGAGACTTCCCTGTCCACACTCACCTATTTAGCTTCCTGAACTATGTGGTGATAAGTTTCCATTGTTTTATGCCTTTGTGGATTGGGAAATTTGCTCTGTCTGGCAATCCTAGGAAACCCATATAACAGGATTGATTTTATTTTTCTGAAAAGTTTATTCCAGATACCCTCTTCAAGTTCATTCTATTCTTTCTCATATGTACCCCAAAACCAAAACTTTCCTGCTCTTTCAAAGTATTTGAAACATTTTGCATGCATGCCCTACAAATGTCCTGGTGAAAGGTAAGCCTCTTTGTGGTGGTACTAAGAGGTGGCCCTCTGGAGATGAACTGAGTTGGTAAGTGCTATGCCTTATGAAGGGACTGCAAGTGGCCAGCTAAGGTCAGTTGGTTGCAGCTCTTTCTTCATGTAGTACCATTTATGAGAAATGGCCTTCAGTGGACCTCAAGCCTGTGGCTTCCATCCTTAGGGCTCCTAATTTCCTGAACTGTGAACAGTAAACACCTGTTGTGCATGAATTATGCACCTGGTGGTTTCCATCTCAGTAGCACTGGTAGACTAATCTAGGCCTTTCTGCTTGGTGTCCTGTCCAAGTGTGTCTCCATCCTTAAGTTTCAAGAGCCCTTGTTCTTGTCTGGCTTTGGTATTATTTCCCAGCAAACCTCTCAAAGGCATTTGACCTAGATTTATTCCCATAAAATCTCAGATTTTCATAATCAGAAAAGCTGGGAGATGGGTGCGGAGCTGAGGATTCTTCTGAACTGAGAGCTGAGGAGTCCAGGGCAATGAGAATGTGAGTTTAGCCAGCTCTGGAATGCCTTCTCAATACTGAGAAGAAAAAGGCTTAAACCAGAGGACTGTCATTCTTTCAGAAATGACAGCAACTAGAGCAATGGCCATCCTTCCTGCTGGTTTATGGCACAACCATGCAGTAATTTTCAATGCCAGATCAAATACTGACAAAGAGCAGTGGACAACTTGATCTTTTTGCCTATTCATGAAAGCATATTTTTAAATGAACAAGAGTTCCCTGCTATCATCTAAAGGACTCTGTCAAATAGATGAGCATTGTGAGACTTTGCCAGTGGGATTTGTGGTAACATAGGGCCTCAGATCAGATGCCATCAGCACCACAGAACCTGAAACCTTGGCTAGAGGAACCAGACTGTACCACTGATGATGATGTACAAGTCACTCATTTACAGAGGCAATAAATTTTACATAATATCAGGATGCAGTATCTGACAGGTAAAGTTCAAATGTGGAAACAATAAAACAAAACATTTGAATTCAAGATGTCCTAGAAAATATGACATATATGCCAGCCTAAAGCTGTGGGAGCTGCTGGGTACCATGGAAACTAAGAAAAAAAGGTAAAATCCAAGTGCATTTCTCTTAAATTTTTAAAAATTTGAGTGATAAACACAGCTTTAAATTGTATCAAGCATTTTAATTAACACTGGTCTAACAGCACTGGAAAAGTTTTATATTAATTCAATTGGGCTCTTTATTTATATTTTGAGTATTATTTTCTAATGAAAATTGATAGTTATTTGTGTTCTGGTATCAGTTACCTGGTACTACTGCTATTCAATTTAGATTCCTGATAAGAACAGCAGCAATAATGATAGTCATTATTAGTAATGTTAGTAATGGGCATATGCTTTGTACCAAGGAGATAATGCTTGCAATTGAGTTTTCTACATATTTTGTATTATCTAATCTCTCAATAATCTGTGATTTATGCAACTTCACCTCTACTTTGCATATAACAGAATTTAAACCCAAAGTCATGTAGCTAGAACAATCACAGAGCAGAATTTTAGCCTAGTTATATATAAACACAGAGAGATGTCCTTCCCCATGATGGTGAATCAGAAGTCTGCTCACCAAGACAGCCCTGAAACCAGATTTCAGTGCTACTCTGACTTATAATAGAAATGAAATCTACCCCCAGATTTGAGTTCCCAGAATATCAGCTTTTCTTTCCCATTCTCCACAGAAGCAGCTAGAAGAAACAGATGTGGAAGAAGGGAACAATCAGGTCAACTCCAGATGTGCATTTATTTTCAGGAAAGAGTGGGTGTTTTATCTTATTTGATTGTGAGATTATTGAAAGCAAACAAGAGAAAATATAAAAATAAAATCACATTTAACAGCATGGTATATTATTTTTATAAAAATGAAAGTATGAAACATACTTGGACCCCAAATATTTTCACTTTCAATGATAAAACTTTATTCACATGTGGCAAAAGATCTATCAAATAGAAACATTTTTATCTGCATTACAGAGATGTGCTAAGACCCATCCATATGTGTATTATGGAAGTTTTCATTTCATGATCAATAAATTTTAGCTATGAAAAAGGATTAGTCAGTTTTTGTTTTTATTTTTATGAAAATCATCTTAGTTTTATACATTTGTCATACTTTAAAAATTATATGTAATTGTATTAAGAACAGTATGTAGTTGTTTTTGACAAAGGACAATTTGGCTGATTAAAAACCAGGCTCTTGCACTTAAATATGTAGCAGTTACTATGGAAACAATTCTACTTTGACTCAGAGCATATCTTGTTTTAAGGAGAGCAGCTTGTTGTTATGGCAATGGGAACTTGAACAATTTTCTGCCAAAGAAGACCAATACTGGAGAGATGAGAAGGTTGTCAGCTACATGATACATATGAATGCCAGTGCATTTACCTGGGAGCTTACAAAAATCGCAACTGCCAGAGACAATAGGCACCAATTTAGAAGCCCTGAGAAGAGCTCATGCCCTCTGTTCCTTCACTGTTTTATTTTTAACTACAGCACAATGAATAATAATAGTGCGGAATTGTGTTTCAAATTTTATTCACTGAAGACAAGGAATTCAAATTGTCATTGCTATAGCAACCACATATAATATATTTTCTTAAGACTGCAATATAAAATATGCTTGAAATTCTAGAAAAATCGTAACTTTTACTTAATGCATGAGGCAATGTTGATTATAATAGTGAAAATTTATAAAATGTTTGCTGTATGTTAGGTACCATTTTAAAATCCTGTGATTTTTTTGTTTGCTTATTTAATAATTTTATTTTTCTTTAGAACTTCATATATGAACATTGGGCCCACCTCCTTCTCTCCCCTTAATCTTAAATCCTTCTGTGTCCCCCTCCCAAATTTATGATCTCTTCATTAGTTACTGTTACTATATATGCATATATTTTCACACCTGTATATACAGCTTGATAAATCTACTTAGTTTTGCTCATATAATCATGTGTCCAAAGCCAATCACTTGAGATTGCACAATCTAGCTCTTCCCTAGAGAAAACTGAGTTCTCTCACAGCAGACATTGATCAACTATAGTTCTTCACATATGAATGGGGACATGAGTCTTGTTCAGGCACCCATAATGTTGAGAGTTGATGGGTGCAGCTTCCCTGATAGATACATAGAAAATAGTATCTCACAATACATATTCAGATATTCTGGCTTTTAACAATCTTTCATTTCTCTTTCTCAATTTTACCTGAGCTTCAGGTATAAGGGTTACAAAACTTTTTATCATATTCACACAATCAAATTCTCATAATATTTATTTTAGTGAGGGAGCATTATGTTACCATTAAATAGAAAAGAAGCCCCAAACATGAAGTAATAGTATACCCAAAATCTCAAAAATATGTTCTGATACCCAGGAAGAACTCTGAACTGTTACCTTATGCCTGAATCCTGTATTCTGAAATAGTTTTTATTTGTTTATATTAATAATAAATCTCAATCATAACTTAAAACACAAAATTATACTATCTAAAGATTTTTCAAAGAGGAGCATAAACTTTAGGCAGTAAATGACAATATAAGATTGAATTTAAATGCATTGTCTTTTCTCAACAATGACCTTATTATATCAGTATATCGCAGTTTATAATTAGTCCATAATAGTTAAAAGCTTGAGGCTATTTCTGCAGATCTGAAAGTCTTATCTTAAAATAGTGAAATTTCAGGGTGAGGGGCTCATCTGGATATATCTGCAAGTTTGAGGTATGAATGCAAATATAAAAATTGCAATGAACTGATCTGTTGCAATTGGACTCTAATTAGAATTGCAAAAATATTTCATTTCAGAGACTTATGCCTCTTCTCAGCAGAAGTTTTCAGCCTCCCTAGCTGAAGTCGTTCCTCCTACTGGTTTACATGTTACAGATGAATCATGAGCTCAACTCAGTTCAGTCTCGTAGGCATAAATTATGTAAGTATTTCAATATCACAAACTGTTCATTCCATTCTGTTGAAAATCATGTGTTGTTGGGAAAGCTTCTTTTCTATTACTTTTGCTCTATATCTATACAGGTAAATTTTAAAAAGCAGTTTCCCAAAAAATAGTGATTAATGAGGTAAAGAATGACACTGTAAAACATAAGTGCAAAAAACTATCATCTAAATGTAACATTAAAAATTACCTTTTAAACTAGAGGCAGACAAAAAAGCCACCATCACCAAGCAATTGGAGTGTCCCTGGAGACCCTGGACAGAGAATTCAGTCAAACAAGCGTGCTTAGCAGAAGGTTAGCAGTGGTCCCTTCTCCATTATTGTTCAAAATACTTAATCGTTGATATTAAGACAGCCTTAAATAGATGGCACTGAAAATAATAATTTGCTTAAGTAGTGGTGTGAGTTATTCTGTTAGCTACTGCTTTTCCCAGGCCTGTTCCTGGGTACCTTGCCAACAAAGATATCACAGTAGATGCTGACTTTCCTGCCTTCTGCAAAGACAAAATTCCACAGCTTCTTTTTCAATCCAGCTCTCACCTTCAGTAGTGACTGTTCACAGAACATCTATTCTCTGCTTTCTCTGTGAATTTTGGGTTTACATTCACACAAATTCAGGCTTGATTCACTGATGAAATATGTCTATTTCAACTGTGATAATTCTTATTAAAATGGAGCTGAGCGTTTCCTTCAGAGTATGTTTCACTTAAGAAAAATTATGTATAAGTAGTAGAGGGTTGGAAATATGGAACAAGACCCCAGGGAGCAGGCAATGCTATTTTTGTGTTGGTCACAATTGGTACTGATTGGTTATTACATTAATGTATATTATTTGTTTGCACATATAAAACTCAGTTTTTAAGGTAGGATTGTTTCAATTGAACAGATAAATATATGGAAAAGAAAAAACAAACTACCAGAGTAATGAAAATGATAAGAAAATTAATATGTAACATAACTGAGATGTGTGCCAGATCTCACCAAAATCATTCTGCTCAGCTTCCTGAAGCAAAACACATCTTAATGTTTAAGGTATTTTAGAAAGAGAATTGTTCTTCTATGGAAAGAACAATTTGCATAACACATTTGTTTTTGTAACGCTGTACTATTTTTTTTCTTACTTCCCACAAGACAATCACAAATATTAAATAGAAGAAGTAACCTAGTTACCCCTCAACTGAGGAATGGATTAAGAAGCTGTGGTACATCTACACAATGGAGTACTACTCAGCAGTAAGAAACAATGATATTCTATAATTTGCAGGCAAGTGAATAGATACGGAGAATATCCTCATGAGCGAGGTTTCACAATCCCAGAAAGATAAGCAGGGGATGTATTCACTCATTAGTGGACTTTAAACAAAAAGCAAAGCATGTCCAAGCTGCAAACCACAAACACTGAACAGCTTGGGATCTGAAGCACCTTGAACTGGCACCTTGCATCCCACTCCCTCCAGAGGAACACTTGAGCCAGTATTGATGTGGGGATAAGGAAAGTGGATTTGCCTGGTGTGGATGCTGAACTAAGTCACCTTGGGACCTTGCTACCTCCTGCCCTTTCTGGGGAGTAAATAAAGAGAAGGGGAGAAAAGTGAGTGCCTGCGAGGGGTAGGGGGGAAGGTAGTTTGAACAAGGGGATACATGGATAAAAAAATGAGACTTTATACATAATAAAAAAAGAAGAAGAAAGAAGATTCATTATTTGACAGATCTCAGGAATTCACCTTCCTTAATCCACAGCCATATTTGCTTTCTAAATTGTATTTTTTATGCACACATCAAGTTTCCCCAAACTCTTCACTGTCTTCAACTCACTCACTTCATCCTCGTCTTTGTTTCTCCACATTTTTGTTTGTTGCTCTTCTGTATTTTTACTTTTCCTTTCTATTCCTTTACTTCCTCTTTTTTCTCTTTGTTCAATTGTGACCAGTGGTAACACAGAGAAAACACCACATATTACTCATGTAGTCCCAGACTTTACATAAAAAATTCTTTTCATCTCCTTTCTGTATCTCGTTGAAAAGGTGTGTTTGCCATTATATGTAGGCAAAGAGCTTAAATAGTTTTTAAATGAATATGTTTTTCTTACAAAACCACTTCTATATATTATGCATGACTAAAAATCACGTGTACAGCATTAGAATAGACTTTAGCCACCCTTTCTCAGCCAGCAACAATTGTTAGGCCTCTGACAAGAAAGACTCTGAGCAGGACTTTTGGTTTTCACTTAAGGCATTATCCCATGCTGTTGAAGAACACATGTCTTGAGGCAGTAAATAGACAAAAACTATTCCTGTAATGAAGATTATCATATAACCGCACAGAGAAATCCAAAGTGTTGTATGTGAACACCTTGAGGAATTGGTTTTCTAGCTGAGAAAGAAACAATCCTGTAGATAACATTTATTTCTAGATTTTTAAGTATTATCATTTACTTGTATGTTCTTGTCTGTTTTGCTGTCCTTGATGTATGTGTATCACATGTGTGCATGGTGCTTATGGAGGTCAGGACAGGGCATCATTTCCCCAGGAAATGTTATTATGGATGGTTGTGAGTCACCCTTGAGAAAACAAAGCCCATCCTCTAGAAGGAAAAGTGCTCTTAATAACCTGGTCAAATTTTGGGCACCTGCAAGTGAGGTTTAGACCACATCTTCTTTAAAAGGTAAAAAAGATCAGGATTCCCCAAAGAAAGAAGGACAAATGTATCTTGGAAAGTCAGGCCTTCAGGTGCAAAGCTCAGGCACATGAGCACATTGTGTGGAACCCTTGGGAGGCTAGATTGCACTCAGGGTGAACATGAGGCTGAGGGAACACAAAAAAAAGAAAAAATATGACACAGGCCACTGGGTAATAAACCATGAATTTATTATGCTGACATTAAAGAAGCTTTTGTGGAAAGAATGAGAAAGAAATATATAAATGAGAGATTGAGAGAAGATGCACGATGATGAAGATAGCTGACAGATAGCTAGTTAGCTAGAAGGTAGGTGGATAAATAGATGGTAGATAGATAAATGATACAAACAGATGATAGATAGGTAATCAGATAGACAGATATATAGATGATAAATACAAATGATAGAGAGATAGGTAGATAATAGCTGAATAAATGATAAATACAAACAGTAGATAAATGGAAATATTATAGATAGAAAGATAGCTAGACACAGATAGATAGATAGATAGATAGATAGATAGATAGATATGCAGGTAGGGTAGGCAGACAGACAGATAAATAGATGATAAATACAGACAATAGATAGATAGATAGATAGATAGATAGATAGATAGATAGATAGATAGGTGATAGATATATAGATAGATGATAAATACAGATGATAGGTAGGTAGCTAGATAGATAGATAGATAGATAGATAGATAGATAGATAGATAGAAAATAGCTACATAATGGAATAGAAAGTGAAGAACATTAACTGTGTATGTTTTGGGGGAAGAGAGAGAAACAATGCTTCTGTGAGTAATAGAGAATGAGAATCAGGTTTTGTAAATAAGACATCTGTTCTGCTTTGGAGTAAAAGCAGTGATCCAGAGATTTGGAGCAGATGGTAAATACTTTTCTGCAGGCAGAAGAGTTACTCAGAGTCAGACATTAGTTTATCTCTTCTAACAGTGTGATACAGTCAGAAGCTGTACCTATGTACTTCATGGAGTTCATAGCCTGGAGTTTACAATTCATTCATGTTGGATGATTCACACTTTACCATTCTCTGCTATGACATCAAACATTAGAAAATACTTCATTTTGTACAGGAAATGCTTTAGTGTTTCAGATGCTAGCCAGCAGGGAGAGGCAGGGAGGGAACATCCTGCCTTGCTCATTACTAACTACTATGAACCAGAAAGCCTGTGGTCACTGCACAGCTTCCACTGATGAATAAATAATGACTGATGACATTGTTTAAAGATAACTTGTTCCTAACTTCCCATGCCCAACTCCTCCTGCTTAGCTCTCATGCCCTCTTCGTATCCTCTACAGAGATGAACTGACTGACTTATCTTGGATGTTGAAAAAAAAATAGGCAGAAGGTGCCCAGTTCCTCATCTTTTCAGTAGATCCCTACAATAGCATTCACTTCCTCCATAGAATTGGATAAGTTCTAATTCCCAACTTTTTATGAAATCTTGAAAATCAGGTATACTTTGCTAAGGCTGGAAATTTGGCTCAGTAGTGAAGCACTTGCCTAGCACACTGCTCACATGAAGAATCAACACCGAGATGTGATTTGTGCCTGCCCTTAATCACTATTCCACCCTTTGTTCCACAAGGATAATTACTGACTCAATTACCAACACTAGAGTATGGTTTAGGCTGCTTTATGGAAGTGAAATCACAGGGGAAATGCAGAGATTTGCTTTCAAATGGTATTTAGAAACAATGTGTGTATATATATGGGAAAGCACTGAAAAAAGACATATTAGAAGTACTACATGGGCTCTATCTCTTCTAGGATGCTAAGTAAAGTTGATATCCTGCTTCTATTTGAAGTAGCTTCCAAAAGGATGTTCTAGCTCACTCTGTAATGATTTTCATTCCCAAAGGATCGGGTCCACAACCTCAGTGAAAGACAGAAAATTTTGTTCTCAAAGACCAAGTCCAAGAGGTAGATTTGTATTCAAACAGTATATTCAAGAGGAATTCCCATAGGGCAGAAGAAAAACAGGAAGGACCCACAAAGGGATGTATTATCAAGAGTACCACTGATGACATAGGACCTAGAGCCCATCTGGATCAAAACCCTCACAATGATCTCAGAATGCACCCTTAAGATTCACAGCAGATATGTTAATTCTAGGCCACTCTCCCTGGGGAAGAATCTACTCCAACCAGAGCTAAAATTCCAGACAAAACTAGAAGTGAGACAAGCCACAGAAGGAATCTGCCTATCTTTTATTCTGTATGCATTAGAAGATATTTAGAAATGTAATTCAACATATATACTTGTAAAATTTCTATAACTATGGTTATAAAATTTATGGCACAAAATATTAAAAACAAAATTACAGACAAATTACTGGCAAAAACTAAAGTTATAAGCTAAGTATTAATGGAAAGGTTTTTACCTATTTTACCAAATAAGTACAATATATTTTACTTGTGCTATCTGTAGATACTTGGAAATTTCAAAATTAAAAGTAAAAAAGTTTCATTTTTAACAGTGATAGAGAGAAACTACCAACTTGGACCTTTCCTGCAAATTATTACACTAATATTATATCTGAGTGGCTCTGCATATAGCAGGTTTTTCCAAGTATAGAGTCAGAAATTCAATAATCCTGTTCTGAGCCTTTTATAAAGCCAATGAACTGAATAGAACCTCATTGGGTAAAGATCATTGGATGTTGCAAGTGCAAAGTAGGATTATTCTAGGCCATTTCCAGACTCACTAACAATCATTTATTTCTCTCCTTTGTACCTTCCTATCTCCCTTCATTTGGTGGCCCCTAAATATCCTGGTTCATCAGATTTCCATTCTTAAAAAAATAAATTGAAAAAATGAGTTTTTTTAAAGGCTCATTTTGTCTGTTTTAGAGGCATAAGTCCCTTGTGACTTTATCATTGCCAGACTTGTGAGTCCTGGCAGACAAATGGTTGAGGAAATGTCATTGCCTCAGACAAAGACAGATGAAGAAGGAGAAGGAAGACAAAGAGAGAGGAAGAGGAAAAAGAAGAAGGAGAAGAAGAAGAAGAAGAAGAAGAAGAAGAAGAAGAAGAAGAAGAAGAAGAAGAAGAAGAAGAAGTAGAAGAAGAAGAAGAAGAAGAAGAAGAAGAAGAAGAAGAAGAAGAAGAAGAAGAAGAAGAAGAAGAAGAAGAAATGTCTAGAGTCCCACAATTCCCTTCCAAGATATAAAGGCCTAACTTTTTCCCTGGAGGGCCCATCTCTTAAAGGATGCTACCTACTAAGGATGCTATGAGCTAGAGACTAAGCCTTAATAATATCAGCATTAGGAGACAGTTGTAGATCCAAACTAACCTACCCTTTATATTCCAGCTTTAGCACAACCTCCCTCTCATCCCCTTAATTTGAATGACCCCCACCATTGTTACCATTGATTTGCATGAGCGTATTTCATAATGGCTCCC
Source organism: Sigmodon hispidus (assembly GCA_004025045.1). Classification (NCBI taxonomy): domain Eukaryota; kingdom Metazoa; phylum Chordata; class Mammalia; order Rodentia; family Cricetidae; genus Sigmodon; species Sigmodon hispidus. Next base: position 41,225 of record PVIH01008842.1, on the reverse strand, counting down.
TTTTAATACCTTAAGTGTCTTTCCCGGTGGTTCCTTCCCATCTCCCTAAGTTAGTATTCTCGCTGATGGCTTTCTCTTATCCCCTAAGTGAAAGTCCTTGCTACCAGTTTTTACCATCCTCTTAGGTCAATGTCTGCTCTGACATCTCCCTCTTGTTTCTTTAACTGAGTGCCCACCTCTGTTGGCTCTCATTCTTTAAGATGAGTGACCTCCTTCTGTAGTTGAGAGTATCTCATCACATTAGGTGACTCTCCTTATCCTTTAAGTGGGTATCTGCCCTGCCAGACCCCTCTGGTCCTCTGGAGATCTTCCCTCCTTGTGTTTCACCTTTCTTTGCTAGTTTCTTCTAGCAACCTTGTTTTAAATATATGGTGAGATCATCTTTCTAAACAGTAACCAAATCCTTTAGCCAATTCTAACATACTTCCACATTCTAGACAGTAACGATACTGTACTGCAATCACCCTGAAACTAAAAGTAAAGTATTAGGTACACAGTACTACCCTCATAAAATATGCTGTTTGCTGAAAAAAAAAACTTGCTTCCAAATTGAAGCACTGTTTTGACCTTTGCTTATTAGGAGCAACTGCAAAAAGCATTAGCAGAACGGAGAGTAACTTCACAGGTGGTGTTTACAGAGAGTGAAGGATCAAATGCTGTCAGCAGAAAAGACCCAAGAGTATTGTCGTGTGTGATACTCTTGGTACCTTATAAGTGGGTTCTTGGATCACTTTTTGTAATACTTTACTGACAGTGACTGTAACATCCCTAGATTCCAGTAAAAACAGAGTTGCAAAGGCAAAATTCCTGAAAGTGATGTTTGAACTAGACCAAGTAATGGAAAACCATATTATGAAAAAATGCAGAAAGAGTAACAGAACTTACTTTTAAAAAATGGAGAGTTTCATGCACAATCGTTTTGTGAAGTGGAACAACACACACTGAGCAAAGGAAGAGGAGCCACACTGAAACCAGAAGAGTGAATTTCAGGGCTTTTTTTTCAAGAGGATGTAAGCACACAGAACCATGGCCCATCTCTAAGAGGATATAGAGGCATGGTTCTTAAACATTTTAATGCTATATGATCCTTTAACATAGTTCCCCATGTTGTGGTGACTCCCAACCATAAAATTATTACCATTGCTACTCCATAAGTGTAATTTTGCTACTGTTATGAGCCATAATGTAAATGTTTTTGAAGACAGAGGTTTGTTAAAGCAGTCAAGACCTAGAGGTAGAGAACCATAGAGATAATGGAAGATGCCTGAAACAAAAATCTTAAACTCATATCTTTTGTTAAGAAATATTATGATTGTTTCTTCTTCCAGTTTCTTCTTCTTCACTTAGAAAAACAATTCTGATGATTATGTTACCAGATAATGTCTAAGCATTAATAACCTCAGTAATATTTAAAATGTCAGAAAAATAGAAAATTGTGATTGATCTCCCAAACAGACTAATAACCTCTTGACTATCACAGTAAGTTCTATAATTCTGATATGTTGTTATAATGACAGTCAAGCTGTGTCAATAAGGATGCTGGATTTAACAAAACGTGGTTCTCTCTGTCCCACCTGTGACCCCCAGTACTGTTTGAAGAGGGTGTTCAGAGCATGATAGCTGTATCCTCATTTCATCTTGTATTTGTAGCTTGCTGACATATGGTGAAGCATTTGGATACCAGTCTCAGAAATGAGGAGTAGGACCCAGACTGTAACCATCGGTGTTCTTAAATGTCAGGCTAGAAATACTCTTCTCCCTAAAGCCCTAAGGGAGTTATTACCTTGACAGATTATATGTGACTATCAGGCTGAATTCTTCAGAAAACTTTGCTTGTCACCACAGTCTGTGAGATATTGAGTTGGGAGTGTGGGAGGCTGTTGAAATGGAAAAATACACAGTGCCTTCTCAGCCTTCATGATCCCCTGCTGCTGTGCCTTGGGTTGTCAGAATCACTGCTGTGGCTCCTTGGGAGGTAACCCAGATAACCAGGCTGCCTAATTGTTGGGTTCACATCTGTGTAGGCAGAACATATATAAAGAAAGCAGAAGTGCCTGAAGCTAGTCACAGTCTGACTTTGCTTTCAGCAGAAAACCATCATAAAAATGGATGGATATTTTTTGCCTAAATTTCTTCTCATCTTTCATTTCATCTCAGTAACCAAAGTCCACCTAAAATAATACAGGATTGTTACTCCCCATCACTCTGCTCTCTGACTTACAAATCGCCCTCCTATTATACAGCTGAGACCCCAAAGGACCTTGGTACTATCTCAATATCTGGCCAGGCCCTTGACTCCAACACATTCAGAATGTTGCCAAGTGCCTCTAGAGATGTCTGAATAATAAGCTTTTCTTTCCAAAAGCATGTCACCACAGAAAATGGAATTCAACTTTTTCTAAGTAACACTACCAATTGTTCTATCCTTTCTAGAACATCACCTCAAGCACTCTATAGGAGCCCCCAGTAAGCATTTTTCTGCAAGCCCGTGGCACACATCCTTCTTAAGCAGACCTTATGGTAAGGCTGAGGGAAGCCTTGTGAGGCTTTGTCACAGTGACCACTGCCAAAAGAGAAACTCCTGAGGAGATCTTGACAGCTGAAAAGAGAAACTCCCAATTCTCTCCTAGCTAGGACATTTGTAGCATAAGGACCTCTCTCTGAAAGCAAACAAACTGTTTCTACAGAGATCTTGCCTTAAACATGAGGCATGATCCAGCAGCCTGAGTGCCTCCACTTGTACGTTTGTGAAAGAAGCCAGATTTGTACAAGAAGTAAAGAGAATATATAATCTTAGCTCTATACTTTAAGACATAATCTAAAATACCAATAATATTGCCATAGTTTTAGAACCAAGTATTTGTTTCCCTTTCTGTTTTTAAATTTTCAGAACAGTGACGATATGTGCTGTTTCATTTCTACTGGCTTCAAACAGATGGACCATGTCAAGATAAGTGTGTCTCCTATGGAAGCTGCATAAACTTTGTCAATTTACCTTCTGCTCTATACAAAGCCACTGTGCTGACATAGTGAGGAAAATGAACTAAGGGTAGCTAAGAGTTGCTATCTCTGTATCATAAAATAGTGCTATAATGATAGCAACTACAGAGATTTACAGCATCAATAGTATGGATCTCCAGTAGGTCAAGGTAGTGTGGCAGCCCACCTATAAACCCAGTTTTCAGAGACTAAGAATTTCCAGAGTGATCTGTTTAGTCAGAAAACATAAATAGCAAGCTCTGGTGTTAGACGGTGTCCTTGCTCCAGTATATAAGGAGGAGAGTGACAAAGAACACATCTTATATCAGTGTTGGTCCTCTCCGTACACAAGCACACACACTGTAACACACATATGATTGATGCATGCACAACACAAACATACACCAAAACCAAAAACTAAGAATCATTAGCAGAACAATAAAATTATAGAACTGTTGACTTGCTACAACCCAGGCCAAAATAATATGTTAATTTGTAAAGGTAATTAAGCTAGACATAATAAAGTTATGCCTATTCCCATCACCAATCAGATAATAAAATGTAAATATGAAAAGTTTTTACTTTGATTTTACCATATTTATTTGTCATGGACAAAATCCATGACAAGGATTTTCAAATACCCACATAGCTGTGCTTAACATTGCTTGAATATTTACAAATCCAATGAGGAGCAAGAACTCCCAAGTTGAAGCAATACTTCTCTGACCTAACCCTAACCCTATATGATTCCTGTCTTTGGCTGGCAAACTTTGCACATTGTATGCTTAATGCATGCAGATGACATTCGTAATCTGCCTACTTGCCAGGGCATCAGGGCTTACAAAAGGCAATGTGAGCCATCTCTTGAGTGACTTCCCTCCCCACCTCCCTTTCTCCCATCTCTTTGTTCCTCCACTCTCCCTCCTATGAATATCTTTGTTTTTCTGTCATGAGACATTTTCTGAAAAGTATATTGTTGCTTTGTTAAAGGATTATAAAAAGAGAAAGGACTCCACAGTTAAAAGTACTTGCTGGGGCTGTGTTCCAGCTCCCAAGTCAGGGGACTCTCAACCATCTGGCACCCCAGCTCCAGTTGATCAACACCTTCCTCAGTGCTCTGCAGGTACCTGTGTTCTAAAAAGAGGTCTACATACATACAAATACATAGATACTGAATGCATCTTTAAATATTTTTTTAAATGGACTGACATAAGTAGTGGTGAGACACCTACTCCCTCATAATATAAGTAGACTATGAGTAAACACATTTGTAACACAGTGAATGACCCCATAAAAAGCACTTGTAGGGCTGGAGAGATGGCTCAGCGGTGAAGAGCACTGACTGTTCTTCCAGAGGTCCTGAGTTCATTTTCCAGCAATCACATGATGACTCACAACCATCTATAATGAGATCTGGCACCCTCTTCTGGCCTGCAGGTATACATGCAGGCATAACACTGTATACATAATAAATAAATCTTTTTTTTAAAAAAAAAAAAACAAAACAGTTATATTCTAATGAGTACATGGCAGGTTAGCAAGGAGCCCCTCTACTCCAGCTGCTACAGCTGTGCTTCTGTTGCTTACATCCTCCAGGCTAGTGTTAAGACCACTGCATGCTCTCTGTTCTGTCTTTCCTCTGCCCTCTGCAGCTCATATTATTAAGACCTTTAAATGAATTCTAAAAACTTGACATCATTTTCTTCCACTTCAAAATGACTATTTCTCTTAGAAGGCCCTGAGAGAAAAGGTTAAATATATTTGTCATAAACCTTTTACGTTTATAGAGATTTCTAAGTAAATATTTGTATATTTTTTAGCTTGATGGCAGTGGTGCTTGGGGAAAGTGATTATGAAAAAGACATTTTCACAGAATCATTGCAGTACAGTAGACTCTGGATAAAAGCCTCTCCCAGTCCCTTATTGTAGAACATGAGGCTTGATATGCAACTGGGGTAACATTGGAATGTTTGTTAATGTACAATAAAAAAGTTTTTAAAGCCCTATTCTAGTAAAAAGGAAGAAAATTATATTTCCCCACTGATTTCCAGTGAGTTTAACATAAATACTTCCATCATCTTATTATTACCCTATATCATATCAAAATTTTTTACATCATATTCTCAAGTCATTATGTAAAATATTACTAAAAGTGCAATTTCTCATGTTTAAAAATGAGTCAGTCAAGATCATAGAAGATATATCAGAAGAGATAATTTGGGAGAAAGGAACAGAAGAAAATGTTGCATTGACCCATGAGTGCTCTAGATAAAAGCTAAGAGAGATTAAACGCTGTAAAATGGAATTTGGCCTTTGACAAACAAAATCCTACTCATCTGAAGATATCTCACAAGCCTTGAACATTAAGCATGATAAGAAATGTCATTGTAAGATGTAGTTGGGAGGGTAACTATAAACCAGGGAAATTAGGAAAGATCTAAAAAAGCACAGATGTCTGTCAGGCAGTGCCTTGATTAGATCTCATCAATAGAGTATACATCTCTGAAAGAATGACTGGGTGGCAAGCCATCTCCTGAAAATACACCCATTCCATGCTGACTGCTAAGGTGAGTATTTAGTTATTACCCTGGTATGTAAGAAAGCAGTACAATAAACGCTCATTACTGAAGTGGAGTTAAATGTGGAACTAAAATATAGATATTTAGTTCAATGTCCTCTCAGAATATTGTGTAATCAATAGTAAGGATCTAGGAGCAGCTTTTTAAATACATGAAAACAAACGGATCAGAGTGGATACAAAGTCAGTGGACTTTGCAAAGTATAAGTATATGTGATCTAAACATTCACCAAGCACCTAGCTGGGTATGTGGATATCTGTAAGTATTTCTGTTGTGCTGACAGCTCTATGGCCAGGTAATATTTTATTCATAGGTAACTGCTTGCCTGAGATTAACAGAGAATAAATGATCTGAACCAAAGCAATGCATCTTCTGGTTCTAGATACCAAAATGCATATGCTTTAATGCTCTTTAGGGTAAACTACTTAGACCCTTAGAAAGATTTGAAAACTGGAGACACACTTTTGAAGTGACTATAATAATAATAATAGTCGATGAAGACCACACAGAGCAAATAAATAAAAACATGGTAGAATGGTATCTCTGTATCCATTCATTAATACACTCATTAATTCAGCATGTATTCTTTATTATTGAGTCCCACAGAATTCCAGGCACCTTTCCAGGTCCTGAGGTCAGAGCAGTGAATAACCAGAAAGCTTGGACTTAGCAGATCTGCATCTTTATATGGGAGAAGACACGGGCTATCTCAGCACATGGTTAATTTTCATGGCTAAAGTAAGGATTAGAGAGCACAGGAGAAGGAAACAGGACATTAAAGTGTCGGCAAGTTAAGACTCACAAGATAATATTCAAGAAAATAATATTAATGTGGAGAATAAACACATAAAGAGAATTTTTAGGCTGAAGAAAAAGTAGGATCAGATGGCCTAAGACTTGAGATTGACTGGTATGCAAAAGGAAAAGCAAAGAAATCCCTGAAAGAAGAGAATAAGCCAAGGTGAATAGTAAAACATAAAGTAAAGGGGAGGGGCAAATCTGGTACACCTTCTCAGGATTGTAAGAGCACAGACTTCTATTCTTCATGGGTTATGACCCCAAAGCAGAGCTCTGAGCAGAGAATATAGTTGAGCTAATGAGAATCATTTTGAAATCTATTGAGAAGGGAGACTATTTGAGTCCCGAGATGAATTAAGGTAACTATATACTTCATGAAGTAACTCGGGTCAGAAGGGCAATTGTCTTGAAGTGACTGGGGAGCTGAGCAATAGTCAAACAATGGATTACTAAAAAGAAACAGTGAGTATGACTGACTATTGACTTCAAATTAGGTATGAGACACACACAGAAAGGCCAAAGACAGCAGAAAGTGTTCAGAAAATATAACAAGGAGTAGTTTAGTTGAGACTGTGATCAGGGCAGGTTTGCAATGAGAGGTGAAATCAGGAGCAATACGTGGCGAACAAGCCATTTGAACTGCTCATTACAAAACTAAGCTGAAAGATGAAGTGAGCAGCTAGCTATGTGGGTCTGGAGTTCAGGGTGGAAACCTGGCTAGAAATACAAATTTGCAATTATTAACATGTTCATGGAATTTATAACTCTAAGACTAGATGAGGTCACTGGGGAAACAGAAGTGTCAGCAGAGGGAGAAGCAAGCAAAGACAGAATCCTCAGCCCTGCCAGGTCACAATTAGTGAACTCAGTAGAGATAAATTGTAAGAAACACCCACAGAGCTCTGGTCCTGTGGCTATCAGAGAAGACCTAGTTCAACGTCTGTGAAAATATCATCTGCATTAAATGGACAATTAGTAATATTCGAAAAGTAGAAAATTAGTAATATTCAATGAGTAAATAATGTATTCAATGTGCCAAGAGAAAAATCAGATTGAGAAAGAGAGACACAATTTCCTGAGTTTGCAGATCCTGTTTAAAGAATGGCACTTCATGCCCTGTGTTTTTATGTCCCTCATGTATCCTTAGTTATCTCAGACACTTTTATTGGCCCTTTATTCTCTATTTAAAATATTACTCTGACAACAAATTTCTGTGCTTCCTGTATGCAAAATCCCTTTTATCTTCTACTGCCCTACCTACATCTTAAAAGAGTAACCCCAAGACTTTGAAGCCTCTTTTCCCACTCAGGTACTGTAAGAATTGGTTCAGAGAGAAATCATGGACAAGCTAGATAAAATTTCTGTCTCTAAAAATTTTACAACCATGTCACTAAAATTTTAATTAAGGGTCCCAGTTCATGTGACCTAAAACTCATGTGGCGCTAGGATAGACTAAATCAGAGTAAAACAGGAGTACACAAAATTTCCAAATATGGGTGAACAGAAATGTCCTTTATGAGCAGACAAATTTGAGAACTTACAAAGGGAGTGAACGTGCCCATACAGAATCAGAGAGATGTCAGAATCTATAGTAAGGCAAAGGCTACACTTAAGACTGACTTCACCCCCAGCCTCAGACGGATGATCATACTTCGTTTATATTTACATTTCTTTTTCATTTTTGCTGTGGATCTTTGAAGACATTACTGCTGGCTTCAATTATAGCCTTCATTAGCCTTAGAGTCTGTAAGGAGCTTGGTGAGTTGGCACTTAAGGTCTCTGCATTTGGAAAGGTACAATCATGTCCCACAGTAACCGTTAAAGTTATTGTCTGGAGTACCTGCAATGTGTGTCAAGTGCATACAAGTGTTCCCTCCTTTAATCTCCACACATCCCCACAGAACAGGTATTATTAACTTCATTTTCATATGATGAATAGAGAGGTTTAATGAATCCCCAGGTCAACAGCCAATAACTAGCAGAGCCCACGAGGCCCTTCTGCTCTGTCATCCACCTAAGATCTCTCTACTTTCTGTTTTAATGTTTCCAGGCAGAGAATATAATGATAGGAAGGCGTATTGGAGTGAGAAATTCCTAAGGTTTATGGGATATTCTGGGAGTGGGCTGTTCTCATCTGCAGAGCAATAATCTACATTCAGGAAAAAGATGAATATGAATATGACAAGCAGTCGAACCACAGAGTGCCATGAAAACCAAATAGGTGAGTTTTGTTTTATATTGTGATATTTTACACAGCCTTTTTAAATTACTAAAAAGAAAACAAGCACTATTAAAGCAATATTTTTAAGTGAATAATGGTTACAACAAAGAAATTATCTTCTCAACAAGACCTGGTTTGCTTGAATCAATACTGATATTGCATTCCTTTACTTTGTCTGAAAATTTTACAATTGGTAAAACTAGGAACCTATATTAAGTTTGGAATGGCATTTTCAAATGCAAACTAACAAAAAGAATATAATTTCCTAGCTAAACATGTACTCAACCCCATTCTTTCTTTCCACTCTCAGTTAATACTTGTAACATTCACCCAGGTTATCCATACAACCATAGTGATTCTTGTTTTCTCTTTCCATCTTTTTTTTCTATAAAGTAAAGTCTTTTATTATTCATACATCTCCTTGCTCTCCCTCACTTTCCGATCCCAAGACACACACCCCCCATCCTCCAATTCCCTCCGCAAAGAGGGCAAGAAGTCACAAGGTGGATCAGCTCAGCATCCACTCCTGGCAAGTCTGATTACCTCATTCTAATGACAAGACTGGGTTAGGTGTTTCTCTGGAAGGAATGGGCTCCAAAGTGCCAGTCCACACAGAGAAACACAGTCTGCTCCCTCCCCTCGAGGCTCCACATACTGCCCATGCCAGTGGACAGTTGTCTATCCTTGGAGGGCCTAGTTCCTTTTCTTGATGGTTCCCCAGTGGCTGTTCTTAATTCAGTGAGCTCCCCAGAGCTCCAGCCAGCCATCACTGTTGGAATTTTCCTCACAATCCCTATCCCCTTGCTCATATAGACTCTCCTTCCCTGTTCTCAGCTGGACCAGGACCTCAGCCCAGTGCTCAGCCATATATCTCTGCCTCTACCTCTATTCATTGTTGGATATAAGTTCTGGGATGGCACTTGGAGTGGCTATTTATTTAATTAAAGGGGAAGTCCTTTCTAGGCAACACCTTCCCTATTGGTTGGAGACCTAGACAGGAAAATTCTGTGAGTTCTTGTAGGTTTCCCTAACACCCAATCTTTTTTCTAACCCCATATTGGCTTCCTCTATTAAGCTCTCCATCTTTTTTTTTCTCCCTCCTGTTGTTCCTCTCACTCAATCATCTCCTTCTCTCATAATTTGTTCTCACACCTTCTTAGTTGCAGCCCCTTATGCTCCCAATTAGCCAGGAAGATCTTCTCTATTTTCTCTTCCTAGGGTAATTCCTGGATGTCTCTTAAGTTCCTTCTGATCCCAAGCTATTCAGGGATTATGGTTTTCATCTTTGATTTTTGACTAAAGTCCACTAATGAGTGAGTACATCCCATGCTTATCTTTATGGGCTTGTGATCCCTCACTCAGGAGGATATTTTCCAAATCCATCCATTTCCCTGCAAATTTTAGGATGTCATTTTTTTAAACTACTGAGTAGAACTCTGTTGTGTAGATGTATTACCATTTGTTAATCCATTCTTCAGTTGAGGAGCATCTAGGTTGCTTTCAGGTTCTTACTATTATGAACAATGCTGCCTTTAGAATATGAATGTGCATCCTGTGGTTATATGCCCAATAGTGGTATTACTGAGTTCTTGGGAGACTGATTCCCAGTTTTCTGAGGAACCACCATACTACATTCCAGAGAAGTTGAACAAGTTTACACTCCCACCAACAATGAAGGAGTGTTCCCCTTGCTCCACATCCCCTCCAGCATATGCTGTCATCTGTGTTTTTGATTTTAAGCATTCTGACAAATGTAAGGTGGTATCTCAAAGTTGTTTTGATGGCTAAAGATGTTGAACAATTTTTCAAGTGCCTTTCAGCCATTTATAATTCTTCCACTGAGAATTCCCTTTTTAGTTGTAAAGCACATTTATTTAATTGGGTTATTTATTTAGGATTTGGGGCTCTAGTTTCTTGATGTCTCTATATATTTTAGAGATCAGTACTCTGTCAGTTGTAGGGTTAGTGAAGACCTTTTCTCATTCTGTAGCATGTAATTTTGTCTTATTAACTGTGTCCTTGACCTTACAGAAGCTTCTCAGTTTCAGGAGATTCCACTTATTGATTGTTGTTCTTAGTGTCTGTGCGACTGGTGTTATATTTAGGAAGCGGTCACCAGTGTCAATTTGTTGAAAAGTACTTCCCGCTTTCTTTTCTATCAAGTTCAGTGTAGCTGGATTAATGTTGAAGTCTTTGATCCATTTTCATTTGAGTTTTTTTGCAGGATGATAGGTTTGGATCTATTTGCATTCTTCTACATACTATCATCCAGTTATGCCAATACCATTTGGTGAAGATACTGTATTTTTCCACTTGATAGTTTTGGCCTCTTTGCCATAAGTCAGGTGTTCATTGGTGGGGGGTGGTAAATGTCAGGGTCTTCAACTCAATTCTATTATCTAGAAGTCTGTTTTTATGCTAGTATCAGGCTGTTTTTATTACTATAGGTCTATAGCATAGCTTGAAGTCAAGGATGGTGATGCTTCCTGAAGTTCCTTTATTGAGCAGGATTGTGTTGGCTATTCTAGTTTTCCTGTTATTTCATATGAAGTTGAGTATTGTTCTTTCATGGTCTGTAAAAAAAATTGTGTTGAGATTTTGATCGAGATTGCATTGAATCTGTAGGTTGCTTTTGGTAAAACTACCATTTTTACCATGTTGATTCTACCTACCCTGGAGCATGGGAGGTCTTTTCATTTTCTGATATCTTCTTTAATTTCTTTCTTCAGTGACTTAAAGTTTTTATAAAAGGTCTGTTACTTCTTTGGTTTGAGTTATGTCAAGATATTTAAAGCTATTTGTAGCTATTATAAAGTGTGATATTTTTCTTATTTCCTTTTCAGTCCTTTTATCCTGAGTGTATAGAAGGGCTATTGATTTTTTTTAATTAATTAATCGTGTACTCTGCTACATTGCTGAAGGTGTTTATCAGCTGCAGGAGTTCCTGGTAGAATTTTAGGAGTCACTTATGTAAACGATCATATCATCTACAAATAGAGATAGTTTGACTTCTTTCTTTCCAATTTGTATCCCCTTAATCTCCTTTTGTTCTCCTATTGCTTTAGCTAAAACTTCAAGAACTATATTGAATAGATAAGAAGAGAGAGAACAGCATTGTCTTGTTCCTGATTTTAGTGGGATTGCTTTGATTTAGTTTGATGTTGTCTGTTGGCTTGCTGTCTATGGTTTTATTATATTTAGGCATTTCCCCTGTATTCCTGATCTCTCCAGGACTTTCGTTATGAAGGAGTGTTGGATTTTGTCAAAGGCTTTTTCTGCATTTAATGAGATGATCATGTGGTTTCCTTCTTTCAGTTTGTTTATATGGTGGATGGCATTCACAGTTTTTCGTATGTTGAACCATCCCTCCACTTCTAGGATGAAGCCTTGATGATTGTGGTGAATGATTTTTTTTTAATGTGTTGTTGGATTTGGTTTGCCAGAATTTGATGGAGAATTTTTGCATCAATATTCATGAGGGAGATCAATCTGTGATTGTCTTTCTCTGTTGCATCTTTAAGTGGCTTGGGTATCAGGGTGATTGTGGCCTCATAAAAAGAGTTCGATAGGGTTCCTTCAGTTTCTACTGTATAGAACAGTAAAAATCATAACCAACACTATCCAAATAGTTTAAAATCTTGAGAATTGTCTCTGTGATAATGTCATCCCCATCCTGTGGACATTTGAGTGAGTACTTGCTTGTTTATGAGATATCAATCATTTGAACACTTTCACATTAGAAGTACATGCCTTGAAAAGCTTGGTTTCTTGCTGTAGGTGCTCAAATTACAATGAAGCATGATCCTAATTAGTCTTAACAATAAAATTTCCAAGTCAGATATTAAGGGTGAAAGCTGAAAGATCAGAGAAGCACAGCAGGAGCCACTGGAGACACCTTACCTCTATGAATCCTCAGATTAAATGGGGGGTCAAGACCCTGTCTCTACCTGCTTTATATTCCTCCCTATTCCTTTATTATCTGCCTCGCTAGTTCTGGTATTAAAGACATGCACTATCATTGTCCAGCTGTTTCTCTTTTAAAACTGGTTCAATCTCAAGCAGCCCAAGGTGGCCTTAAACTCCTGATCTCTCTGCTTCTTCCTTTCCTTAGCTTTTCTTCTAACCAAAATTCAAAAAACCAAAGTTAATATCAGAGGTCCTTTGGTCTAAGCTAAAGACCCACAGAAGTAGGATGAAGAGGTACAAAAAGAAGTCGTCTTCTAATTAACTTATACGAGATATTTATGATGAAATCTAAGAGAAATAAAATTAATCCAACTAATAACTTTTCTTCACACAGAAAAGAGAGTGAATCTTGACATTTGAACATGTCAGATTTTGTCTTAAGCAAGCTGGTAACATCCTAACAAACCCAGATTCATGGAAAACTTCTTCAAGGAAATTGTATGGTCTTTAGGCTGCAGCAGATCTGCCCTGTGTACTACAGATCTTCCTCCTTGCCACTCTGTATTTTGCTTTCTATCCTCTCAGCCACCTTTTATTTTCCCACAACACATTATTTGTAGGGGTTATACCCCATTTTCATCCTTGGTGATTGCTTTTGTATGTTGCTATATTTTGTTTGAACCCAGTCTTTTGTGCCAGTCAAATGTTTGTTCAGATAATTTCTCAGCAGACAATGCCACCTTAGCTATACAACCCCATCAAAACCTACAAATTGCCCAGGCTTCCTCATCTGTACTCATCATCATTATAAGCGTTTGTTCCTTTATAAATTGTCAGGTCCTGAGGTCCTCATCACCACTGAAGCTGGCATCCTGTGTGGATAAAGAATAAATATAAAATAAGCTTTTGAGATCAAAAGAAAATCACTGACAAATTGTAGAGAAGCTTGACAAAAAAAATAGAAAGAAAAAAAAACAAAAAAAAACAAAAACAAACCTCTAAACTTTTTTCTTATAAGGGAATAAGTGGATACATAAATAGAAAAATTTTAATTTTTATAGTATACAACACAGAATAGTGTGAATAATTTTAAAATTAATATTTTGAAGGCTAATGGTGCCCAGACATGAGCACAATGGTTTGGATTTTTGTTTGGGCATGCAACCTGTCAGCATTCCTGGAATCTGTTACAGGAAGACATGAAAAGAAATTGATGATAAGTTTTAGAAGTGTTTGCCACACTAAAAGGCGCAAACTCTAGTCAGATATGTCTTTACAGAGGAGAATTCTAGAAATCCAGTTTTAGGTGTAGACCCAACATCCCTGGACAATCTTACCTTGAGTGAAAGAGATGTCCTGCAGCTGTGGCAAGGTGTCCTCTCTAGTCATGTAAAGCACCACTCATGATGTGAACAGACCTACTTATGCAAGAGTGTTGAGTCATCCAGTAAAACCCAGTCTATAAAAGGGGATGAGGAGGAGGCAGAACAGAGAACATTGTTGCTTTTGTGGGAACAAGTTTCCCAAATGCAGCATCACAGCTCTATTGACCTTTCCTCCTGTTCTTTCTCTACTCCAACACTCTTACCTCTGTGCCTCCTTGAAGCATTTGCCCCTACTACCTTGGCCCTGCACCCAGAGGATGGTGCCATGCCTATGAACATATAAGCAACATTAATTAGACTCCAGGAGTTAATAATGATTATAAAGGAGGACATAAAGTTGGGAGAAATAGGGTAAAGGATACTGGAGAGCTGGAGGAAAATTTACAATCAAAATACATTGCATCAATGTATGAAATTTTCAGTGAACAAAAATATCTGAACTTCTTTCTCCTGTTTCTTGTAAACCAGAACATACTGTGTATCCTAGACTAAAAGAGCATGAAAATTCATTTCCAACTAATGGGATAATCATAAAGCATTATTTTTACTTACACAGGCAATCTACTCAATAAATTTGAAATCATGCCTGCCTGTAGTGCAGATGTGCATTCACTGTTACAGAGATGCCATATGTCAGCTTCTATTCTGGGTATGTGTATAACCCAAAACATAGTAGGAAAGGGAAAATTAACAACTGATACATTCAACATGACTAACATCTCATCTTTTAAAGAGACACCACAGGCCATATCTTAATCACTTAGCATTAGCAATGGGGGTAAAGAAAGATAGCCTCCAAGGTATATCATGACAAAATTGAACATATTTGGATTGATAAGACAGATTCTTCAGACCCTTTATGTATGCATCATATTCAAGATACATGAAGGAATTAAGTGTCAAAGGTGATGTGGAGATAAATCTTCGAGTACTATCTGCCTCATGCCAGGAGACTACAATAAGCTTTATACAATAGAGCTAAAACAGATCTATCCAGCATGGGCAAGCTACTGGCAACAAATCAATATGTTTTTAGATTCAAGTCTGACAAAGCTTCAAAGCAAACAAAGGATAATATTCCTCTGAAACAATTCTGTGAAGCAGGGCAAAAGATCTCTATCAAGCTTTTATTCCTGAATACCATTCATATTCCACCACTTTCCTAAACACTGACACTCTGCAGAGGCCTTCTGATACAATCACAACGGGCTTGAAATAGCTTACATTTCCTTGTGGTATTGCCCAAAATCGATGCTACGCAGTTTGTGGAAAGCTCTGTATGGCACTGCAGAAGCTAACAGTGCTTTTAAAAGATCCTTGCTCCAGATTTCATTTATTTGTTCCTTATGTGGAATGATAATATTCATAAATTCATGCACATAATTATATTAAATATGGGACTTGGTTATGTTCAGTTTTACTAACTGGGAATGATTTTATGTGAAACATATGCATTTGTAGTTTGGTCATGTGTATTCCCATAGTGTCTGGAAATGGGTTATTGTAGCTAACATTCTGTTTCATTTTCTGACAGGGAATGTGTGCAGAAGCTTAGAAAAAATACCCTTGGTAAAAATGAGGGAAGAGGGACCTGACACCATTTGTTAAGCTTTAAAGGCATGCATTGTGTAGCACAAAATATCAAGTATATTTATTATTAGTAGCAATGTATGTAGAAGCTCACAGAAAATAAATGTTTATTCTAAAATGTGCCCTCTAAAAACAAATAACTAATTTTTACTGTTACTTTCTTTATTCAGGCTTGGGAAGTGAAACCAATACTGTCTTTATGGCAAGAAAGTGCATTACTATTGAGCAACAACCAAGGCCCAAAATATTTGTGTCACTTGTATCACAGAGAGGATGTCCCATATGTCTAGTATAATAAATAAACAGGAGGCTGAATAGGCAGTTCTAATTGTATATAAAGTATCTTTGGAACTTAACATATATTACTGATTGATATGATAGTTTTTTACAGACCTTGCAATACTAGTAATATTTCATCTGATTTTTTTAAAAAAAACATTTTATTAAAAACATGTTACAGGTAGTAGTAATTATACAAATGATACAATTACATTGGTAACTGGGGTTATAGTAAAATGTAAATTATAAAACTGATTAAATTCATTGTGCACAAAAGATCAAAACATAGACCTTGAGCAGAATGGAGAAGGGATTCCTGTTAGAAAGAGAACTAAACCTAGCTTGTCCTCAATCAAAGGTCCTATAAGTTTGTAAAGATATAAAATTAAAGCTGCAAGTAGGAAGCTATAGAGGGAAAAGGGTGCACATCTTCCCACTATAGTCAGAGCTATTTGACTATTCTGCTCACCATTCCACACAGAGGATAAAGCAGAGTAAGGGATCTAAGCTAAGCTAATCTGAAGTCAAGGATTTCTGGTTTAGCTCCTTCCTTTTCATACCTTCACTGTTGGCCTTGTCTTGTTCTGAGACTTGGTTCCTGTTACCATACACCTATGTTTGACATCTTCTGCTACAAATTTCTATTTGATAAACTTCGATGGTGTCTTGACTTTTCTGCATAGATTTGATCTCTCACCACCTTGGATTCTGTCATCTTTCAAATAAGGACTACTGTTCTGACTTTCTTTTTTTTTTCCTTCTTTATTTTGTATTTATCAAAAAAAACAGTAAAAAAATTTAAAATGCGGAAGAGTTAACAATAATCACCAAACCACACCTGCATTCAGTAACGTCCCAGATCTCAGAAGGACTTTGACCTTCAAAGGAGGTTTATAACAGCATCTGCCCCAGATCACTCTTGGCAAGAAAAAGATACTGTTTTGAAGAAGTACGCAAAAGAAGATTTACTAGTAGCCTATGGGAGCCCACAGGTCAACAGGATACAATTAAGCTTCTATAGAAGCCAAGATCTACACGACATGACTAAAACAAAAACCACAAGAGAGAATTTGTGACCACAAAAGAATCTAATTAATGTCACTTCCTCTATAAGCAAAACCAACATTTTTCAGTCCTTGCCTTCCTTAGTTTAACATTAGCATTCATTAGTTTTATTGCTCAGTTTAAGGTATATAACCTCAAGATAATAATGCCAACAAAAATCTGTCCAAAAGTAGAAGAGTCAGCAAGTCTACACAGACTTTGGGTGACCCATAAGAAGAAAAGAGACAAAGAGAGATGGGCTAACAGAAATGGTAAAAATAGTCTATTAGGCTTCTAAGAAGAATGGAGGCTGACCACAGGCTGCACCTGGTACCCAGAGAGGCTGCACCTCGCACCCATAGGATCTAACCTTATATTCCTTAGCTGCTTCTTCCTGTCAGGCATAAAACTTCTGACATTTCAGGAGCTACTCTAACTCCTTCAGATAATATACAGACATGTGATTCAACCTCTTACCACACTAAGAACAGATTGTATTATAGGTACAATCTGCAAGACTACGTTTTAATGTGAATGATTGAATTAGGAATGGTTTGAAATTGTCCTTAGAGGTCTATCATCTTACTCCTGTACTTCGTGCTTGACACAGGTCAATAGTGATCAGAGAAGCTCTTCTGCTAATGAAGTAGCCAACTGAGCATGCGCTGACAGCACATGTGGGTACTGGGAACCAATCCCAGCAAGTGATTGTAACTGCTTAGCCATAGGTTTAGCTGCCACATTATGATTTTGGTCACCATACAGAAATGTATGGAGGAAGTTAAAAGAGGAAACAGAAAGATTCTGTTTAAATTTTCTGTATTTAATCTCTCCTATGCCTGCTCCATCTCAGGTATACAGTTCATTTTTCTAGGCAATGCAATGTCCTTGTCAAAGGGGAACCACACACTACCTTTAACTGTCTTTCACTGAAATCAAGCATTGCCTTTCAGAGCAAATTTTTATGGCTAATAATGATACTATCAGTGACTAGTATTAGCTACAGTTATCAGGGATGTGCATTGGCAAAGGTGATAAATTTTTACATCAATAAAACATTGGAGTCAAGGCAATTGACAGCAGTTCTACATTTATTTATTTGTTTGTTTGTTTATTTGTTTGTTTGTTTATTGAACATGGGAACTGATCACTTGGGAGCCTGCATGGGACCAAATTAGAACTTCTGAATGTGGTTGACAGTTATGTGACTTGATCTGATTGTGGGGCCCTTGGCAGTGAGACCAGAAATTATCCCAGGTACATGAACTGGTTTTTATAACCCATTTCTTATGGTGGGATGCCTTACTCAGTCTTGATGCAGGAGAAAGAGCTTTAGTCCTTCCCCAACTTGGAATGCTTGCCTGTTTTGACTACTCACAAGAGGCCTTAGGACCCTATGAGGAATGAATCTAGTGGGATAGAAGGGAGATGGGGAGGAGCAGGAAAAGGGTAGAGAAGGGAAAACAGTGGTTGGTATGTAAAGTCTTAAAAATTAAATTAAAAAATCCCCGAAAATAAAACAAAATGGTTTGAATTGTCACATTATAAGCAAAAAATAAACTTTAATCAGTTTAATCAGTTATAATATATACATATATTACACATATATGTGCTTATCTATAATTTAAACCACTAAATAATTATGAAATATATAAAGACTGACTTTGTAGCCACTCTCTGTGCGAAGAAATTTTCTGGCAGTGTGAACAACATCTTCAGACACTATGAGAGCCAATTTTCAAAGGAAGAGGCTTTCCAAGTGAGTTCCAATATGATTCCAAGTCCTTGTTCAGAAAAACATTAAAATGACCTTTTAATTTGATATGTAGGTGTTTTCTCATTCCATGCTACAGTTAATTGAAGATATACTTAATTATAGAAGTACCTACACCCATCTGCCCACCCTCTGAGGGAGTCCAATGCTTGGCTCATGACTCTCCAGAGGCCCACTTTCCCAAGTATTTGTCCTGCCTTCCCCTAATGTTCTACTTTCTGTGACTCCTCTCCTTTGCATTGTCTTTTCCAAAAGCATTTAGCATTTCCTACTTGTCTGTGCCATAGCAGGAGCTATATACTGAAAGAAAGAGAAAGACAGAGAGACAGAGACAGAGAATTCAAATGCAAAAGTACTGTACAAAGTTCTGTTTTCTTCTCACATAGAGTACAGTCAAAGGGCCAGAGATACATATGATAGAAGCACTTGACCATCTGCTTTCAAGCTGTTTTAATGTTCTGCAATAATTTAAAGAAAGTAATATTTCAGTCTAGCAGACACACAATTCGTGAGTCAAATTAAAAATTTTCTTGACAGTCCTATTCCGTAATCTGTACTTATGTGGATCAATACATCTTTTGTCCCTTCTCAGATATATTTGAAATTAACTGATATGATTCATCAGCTACCACTTAGTTCAAATAATGCCCATCCTTGCCAGAATAATGTATTTGTCCTTCAATTGATCTTTCTCCTCACATTTTTTAACAAGTGGTTCTCTCCCTGACAAAAGCAAGCACAAATTATGGTAGCAAGAGGAGTCTTTTAGAATGATACATCAGTATCTTCTCATTTTGTTCTTTGCTTTAGCTTCTCACCAGATGTAAAATATATGGAAATATTCAACTGTTGGTTAGAAAAATCTAAGAGACCCTCAAACAATAAATCTATTTTCAGTGGCCTTGATTGTCTTCTGGCACTTGAAGGTCAGACCTTATTACTGAAGAAAGCCATCACTGGTCAAAATACAGAGAACAATTGACCATTGAGTGCTTAGCCCCAGTTGATACTTCTATACCATGACTCTTACACATAAGGATCAAGAAAGATGCTGAGAGAGGTGGCAGAATGATTGTAAGAACCAGAAATCACAAAAGTATGATTGTCTAAATAAGACCTGAAAATGACATTGTCACATGATATACTAATAAAAATGAAAAAAAAAACCTACAAAGCCCTATTTCTAGGTGAAAAGCTGTAGTAGGATTGTGTTCAATAACATTGTGAATAATTGTCCTGCCTACTAGTTTAATAAAAACGCTGATTGGCTGAAGGTTGACAGGAAGTATGGGTAGAGCTACCAGACTGGGAAAAATCTCAAAGCAAAGCAAACATGTCACACAGACACCACAGGGAGGCAACAGAGACACAACAAGAAGAAGGCATCAAACACAGAAGAAAAAGCTGAAATGCTGCTCTGAGAAAATGTTCTAAGCCCCATGGCTGAACAAGTTTGATTGAGTTAAGATGAAGGAGTTAGAAAATTATATGTCAGGGCTCTAGGTCAATCAGCGTAAAAATAATACAAGTGCCTGTGTGAGTATTTGGGCCTGAGTGGCAGTTGGGCTGATACTGGGTTCAAACACCTGGTCTAGACCAGAAAGTCTGGGCCAGAAACCTAACACAACAAAAAGCTATGGGTAATTAATGAATACTGAATGAAGAAAAACCAGTCTTCTCCAGGAATAATCCACCAATAAATTTTCCCATCTCAAGTGACTAACCCTAAACATACATACATTTCACAAAACTAAGAGAACTCAGTATGTGGTAATATATACATATAAATATATATATATTTATATAAATATAAATATATATGTATATATTAAAAAGGCAGAAATTTAAGAAAAAGTGGAGAGCATGGGAGCAGTTGGAGAATGAAGGGTGAAATAATGTAAAATGTAGTACTCATATATCAAATCCTTAAAAAATAAATTGATTTTTAAAAGAATAGTACCTTTGTCAGGAAGTTATTCCTAACATTGTACATGGTAATACTTGCTTAAAAGAGTGGCATATTGAGTGTATATTATCATCAATGATATTGTTCTTAATGATAACAGAAGTTATCTTCCCTTAAGCCAAAGGTTTCTATCTACTGTCAACTGTGTTTCAGTCACTTCAGCCTTACTGCTTTGGGGAAGACCTTACAGGTATTCTCTTATTGGACTTTTTAGCCTATGTTGTTCATACAATTGATTTCAAGGCACACTCAATGTGCCTGTGAGTCTTTCTTATAATATCTGAAGCAGGACAGATTTGTGTGTGTGTGTGTGTGTGTGTGTGTGTGTGTGTGTGTGTGTGTGTGCTTTGGTATCTCTAATCCATACCTGCTTTATTTTTCACAGGACTGTTCTGACATTTGTCTTATTGACACAAACCTAAGAAAATCAATATAAAAGAAAAAAATCACATTGGTTTATGGTTTCATAGGGATCAGTCCAAAGTGAGTCAGCGGCTTTGACTTAGAGGAACACAGTGACAGGAGCATGTGACATAGGTGGATGTTGACTGATGTATGTTGAGAATAAGAGAGAGAAGCACACATATGGATTCAGGAAAAAGCTGCAGCCAGCCCTCATGAACACTTATCTAATTCTGTCAGCTATTAACTGACTACAAAAGATTCCAGAGACTCGCCAAAGAGTCTCTGAGAAGCAAGACTTTATTACATGAGCCCATGGAGACACTTCAAATTCAAACCTCAAGGATATATAACCACTCTTACTGTATTTCTTACTTTCTCTATATGCTTGTATGCTTATTCTCATGTGTCTGTAGGCATATATGTGTGAGTGGGTACAGGTACATTTGTATGCATATATAAATATAAGCAGAGGTCAACACTAAAGTAACTTTCTCTATTGACATCCACCATAATTCTAGACAGGATCTTTCATAAATACCTGAAGTTTGTCAGTTCTGCCAGACTAGTTAACCAGTAATCTTCAGGGACCTATGTCTCTACCTCCCTAGCACTGGCCTTACCAGTGTCTGCTGCTACACCCAGAGTTTTTGCTTATGTTGGAGAATGAACTCAAGTCTTTGTTTGTGTGGCAAGTGTTTTCCCAACTGATCTTTTCATCTCACTATTATTGATCTGGGACTGATAATAATGAAGCATGATTTTTGTTTGTTATGTTTTTAATTTTGTCTTTGTTGTTGTTTTAATGTAAAGGTTCATCCCCCCAGAAAGAATTGTTTGGTGTGGTGATATGTTACATATTTAATAAAACCTGAAATCAAGAGATCAACACATAGTCAAAACCTAGGTAGACAGCTCAGGAATTTCTTGATCTTGGAGTACAAGGCCAAACAGCTGTGATTCAATGCACATACCTTTAGTCTCAGAACAGGGAAAGCCTGAGAGTGGTGATCTATACCCTTAATTTCATAACTTCAGAGATAGAACTTTCTGGGCTTCTGTGAGTTCAAGGCTGACTACTAAGCAGAGTAGTTCCTGCCTTTAATCCTAACCTGGATGGGATACAACTGGCAGAAGGGTATTTAAGGCCACCTAGGAAACCAGCTGAGGCAGAAGCAACCAGGAGCAAAGCTGAGGAAGTTGGAAGATAGCTGGGTGAGATTTGACTGTGATGTTTCCTCTCTCTGATATTTCAGCCTTTCCAGCCAGATATTTGGCTCTGAGTCTCTTTCAGTACAATCCAAATTTGTGCTACAGTTTGGCCTCTCTTGGCCACTATGTTCCATTTGGAAGACAGCATAGCTATCTTGCTTAACTGCTTGCTTAGCTATACCCACTTTTCAACATAGGTGTATACTCCTTTTATTTATTTTTGTTTAATATTTTATAGTTATTCATTTTTGTTTATGTGTATGAGTTTTTGCCCTCATGTATGTATGGCACAATGTGTGTGTGTGGTGCCTGCAGATTTCAGAAGTGTTAGATTCCATTAAATTGTAGTTAGAACTACTTGTAAACCTCCATCTGGAGACTATAAATCAAACCCAGGTCCTCTGCACAAGGTGCTGATGCTCTTAACTGATGAGGCATCTCTCCAGTGCTTCTCCTGTTTGGTTCTTAATGAACTTAAGTTCACTTTTGTCTAAGATCTTGAGCAACTTCATGAAAGCCACTGAGCAGGCAAAGTGGCTCATCTCCCAGATCATTTCACACAAACATGGTATGCTTAGGTAAAGCACATGCAGTACTGGCACAGGTCATTATGTGGTCTTGTAAAGTGACTATTGCACGTTGGGGTGACTCACAGCTCTTTATAATATATTTATATAAATGTATAAATAACTTTTTATAAATACATGCAGAACCCTTATATACTATATGTTTTATTATAGATATACTATAGTATATATTAAATTTTATAAACTTAGATAGACATACCTTTTTCTATATATTGTATATGTATTTACATATAACCTATATAATTGAGCCATTTCCACTCACATGACTCATACTGCATGAGGATATCACTTGTTATAGATGTTCATTTGTACATAAATGATATGGGATGTCTTTCTGTATGCTATCAATTACCATTAAATAATAAGCTGTTTTGGCTTATGGTGAAGCAGCTTAGAGGCAGGCAGGAAATCCAAGCATAGATGAAGGAGAAGGAGGACAGAGTCAGGAGAGACGCTGAGAGATGTCGCCCAAAAAAGAAAGATGCAATGAAACTCAGGTAAAATCACTAGCCATGTGTCAAGACATAGACTAATATAAATGGGCTAATTTAAGTTATAAGAGCTATGTCATAGTGAGCCTAAGCCATAAGCCAAACACTTTGTAACTAATATAAGCCTTTATATGATTCTATGGGGTTAAGCAGCTATGGACTGCAGTTCTGGATTTTGTGCCAGATGGGACAGAACCTCTGGGTACACATAATATGTGTAAGTTTTATAAATGTACACAGACATATGTATTATATATTCATACACATATATGCATACATATATGCATGTAACACATATATGCATATATATACATGCACATGTATATATGTATGCATGTATGTATACATATATAACATATATTAGAATAGATATGCCTATATACATTTATAAAATACATATGTACACATATATAGAATATATTATCCTCATTCAGTAGTTTGGGTCATCAGAATGGCAAAAAATCATGACTCAATCAGTCTTCACGGCTTTTGAAATGAACTTTTTCATTCTTCAAGTCATAGGTGCAGTGAGGATATCAGAGCACTAATGTAACCTGATCATATATCCAAGTTATAAAGAAACTTTGACATGAGGAAAGAGGATTAAAAAGGTCAAAAGAATAACAACAGTTAGAAAATTTTTGGAAAAAAAATCCATTTGGGGATAAAGTAAGTAGAGTAATGGCTCTCAAAATAAGAGTAAGTGAGACATACCCAAATGCAATTTCTGAACCCTACTCTTCACTTGCCAATTTGAATAAATGTGTAACACTCATAATAATAATTGAATCTTACTGCTTTGTAGCCTATATATTGACTCTCAAGTAGTATTCCCAAAGATGCTATGCTCAAATACTGGCAGTTTATAAAAATGTGCAGGGCAATTAAATGGGATAGTGGAATGTGTATTGGTCATTTGATTCTTAGAAAAAGACCATTTACATTTTGCAACTGCAAAGATGAGGGGATCTCAGTGACTCCAGAGTTGCTGTGCTTTGCTGTCACTTCTGTGGTGGAAATGTTCTTTGTATGATGTAAATAAAATAACTGGTTTGGCCTATGTGGAGCATGATAGAAGTGAGTGGAGGATCAGAGGACAGGCAGGTAAAAGGAGGGTGGAGTTAGCCAGTCCCCATCCAACCCCCCCCCCAAAGAAGAAACATGTAAGGAATCCAGGTGAGCCGCAGGCTGGGCCACGTGGCAGATAGATTAAAAGAAATGGGTTGAATTAATATGAAAGAGCTAGCTAGTAATGTGCTTGAGACATGGGCCAAACGGTATGAAGTTAATATAAGTGTCTGTCTCATTTCTTTGGGGGAAAATGCCACCGCGGGCCAGGTCCAAACTTCGGACCCCAAACAGGCCGGGAAACCTACTACAACACACTTCTTTCAGCATCTGCTGAGCACAGAGATTCTGCTTGGACCTACAACTTTGTGTATCCTGTAAACTGTGAGAATGAAGGTTGAAAAGGAACTTATATCTCTGACTATATTATGCTACATTACAAATTACTCTCATTTACACATAATAACATTTCTTAAGATACCTTCTTATTTATAGCTTAATTCACTTTCTATTGAGGACTTATCTATTAAGCAAGCCTGCAATTTAAAATATATCTTGTTCATTTTTTTCACTGTGATATAAGTCCAAAGTAAATTAATTAATGACCTAATCTTTTATCTTAATTACCATAGCCATTAATAGGATAATAAAATCTAAGACTGGGATCCAGAGTAGCCTGATAATTTCAAAGATGGACAAGTTGACCATATCCATAAGCTAGCATATCAGGTCCTCAATATAGAACCTCTAAAAATACTCTCAATTTAGAAATAGGCAAAGAATTAAATAGAGTTCCCATAGTTTTTCTTTAAAGAGCTAGATAGGATGCAAAACCATTCACCAAGAGAAAACAAAGGTACAAATTTCAGAAAGCCTTATATAAAATATTTTCTACCCTTATCCTTTGAGATTTCTCTGAAATATGTATTCTGTATTTTAAAGAAATGTTTAAAAATGGCAATTTATCATTTATAAAATTCTGATGTTTAGCTTCCAATATTTTCCCTTTATCCCTCTGTTGGACCATAGAATTCTGAATCAAATGTCAACAAAGTTGAGAGGGAATACTTCAAGGTAATGTCAAGAGCTTTTGCTTTTATACTCTGCTGCTCACATATAATCACCTATATGTGAGTTACACGTGTCCCCATTTGCTTTCTCTATGATAGAACTTCTTATTGTCCTCTATCAAGATTTTTTTTAAAGATTTATTTATTTATTTATTTATCATGTATACAGTATACAGAAGAGGGCACCAGATGTCATCATAGATGGTTGTGCGCCACCATATGGTTGCTGGGAATTGAACTCAGGACCTCTGGAAGAACAGTCAGTGTCCTTACCCTCTGAGCCATCTCTCCAGCCCCCTCTATCAAGATTTTTAACAAGAAGACGAGTGCATGACTGAGAACTGTTAAGGCTTGAAAAAATGTAGATCAAGGATGTTCAGTCCATACTCTGTAAGATCTTCAGTCCTGCCTCTTCTCTTGGTTTCTATAAATGTTATAAAACAGCTACTATTTTTAAACATAGAGATTTGTGTGTGTTTGTGAGTGTGTGTGCGTATGTGTGTGTATGTGTGTAGTGTATATATACATATTCTCTGGGTTCATAAAATTATCAATGTGTATATATGTACATGTATCTGGAGAGCAAAGAACAACCTTAAGTATCATTTCTCAGCATACATCTGGCTTGTTTGTGACTGGATTTGATATAGGCAAGCATGCTAGGATAGCTGGCCAATGAAATACAGGGATCCACCTGTCTCTACTTCTCCAATGTTGGGTTTACAAGTGCACATCACTGCATCAAGCTTTTTTTTTCTTTAGTATAGATTCTGAGAATCAAATTCAGGTCCTCAGGCTTACACAGCAATTACTTTCCTAGATACTTCCCCAGCACCAGGCCTGGAAGCTTTACCTTTCCTGCTGTTGTACTCAGAAATTCACTATGATAATTAACTGTGCTAATTTTCCCATAATAATGGAAACTTCAATAAGATCTTTGTTGGATGCCAGATGGATTCAATGTTTTCTCAAAGGCCCTCATGAAAAGAAACATTAGTTCAGGGGTGGACTTGGCAAGGTTCTGTCAGGAGCTAGAGCCAGGGCCTTGAAGGAGTCGAAGTTGCCATTACTATGAATCCAATTCTTCCCCCTGGCCTATGGTAATGAGTCCTAATGCAGCTGTGTCGGAGGTATCCTGTGTTCTCTTTACCAACATTGTCTTATTTGACTTTCTGCCAGCATTGACTATTTCCCCCTGAAAATAATATATAAGAAACTGTGCTGCTTAATAACCTTGCCTAAGTCATCAACTTATGCAAGAC
This sequence comes from Sigmodon hispidus, assembly GCA_004025045.1. Lineage (NCBI taxonomy): Eukaryota > Metazoa > Chordata > Mammalia > Rodentia > Cricetidae > Sigmodon > Sigmodon hispidus. Next base: position 14,612 of record PVIH01008842.1, on the reverse strand, counting down.
TTACAGGTCCCAGCTATCTGTCTTCAGAGTTTTCTCATCTCCAGTCCTTCTGTTCAACACCTTGCCATTCAAGACCCTTATGTATACATATTCTCTGGGTTCATAATAGATAATATTATATATATAATATTATATATATGTGTATATATATGTGTGTGTGTATGTATATATATTATATATACTATTATATCTGTAGCTTTATTTATATTCAGGTACTCATCAGTCATATAAGGAAATAAAAAGATTCATGACAACACTCATCTCTCTAAATAATTAGAAGTGCAGACATTTTCCCTATAACCCCAACATGTATTTGGAAAGAGTAATTGTAAGGCCACCATATGTCTCTTGACTTTCTCTGGAAGCTTCTGATCCAGGGATGAGCTCACAGTTCCTGGAAACTATAAAATAGAAAACCTGGCAGAGAAGGAGACAGAGCATAGTCAGTTTATATAGCAGGGGCAATGAATCCAAGTCTATCTCAGTGTCTAGTCTAATAATTAGGTTAGGGTCCACAAAATTATGGTTGTGTGGACAGTAAATGCATATGGAAACTTAATGTAAATTTCAAAGGCCTTTGATCATATGTGGCCCTTGTTACTGTGGAAGGATCCCACAACCTTCCAAATGGCATATTAGACTAGCAGTTGTCTAGGAAATGTAGAACCTGTCAAGAAAGAGCCTTTCTTCTTATTATAGTGATAATATGTTTGCCTTTGGATGATCAACAATTTTTAATTTATATTAAAAAATACTAAAACTTAATACAAAAAAAAGGCTTTTTCACATTGTAATTCTCTGTGACCTGTAATGCCAGAGACAAAAAGCTGCCTGAGTTCGCACACTGAAGTCTATGTTTCTCATGGCACATAATGAATAATATGAATCTTAAATGTTACAAGATTTGTGTGTGTGTGTGTGTGTGTGTGTGTGTGTGTGTGTGTGTTTGTGTGTGTGTGTGTGAAATAGTTGCTTTGGGAGATATCAGTGAATACAGAGATATTACCTTTACTCTTCCAGTAATAGAATGAGTTGAGTGATTGACTCAGTAAAAATAGTTTAAGAGAGATACTAGAGTCATAAAAATTGTGAAAGAAATAAGAAATATATATTAATAGGAAGTTTTTTAATTTTCTCAGTTGATAATGCTTGATATTAACATATTAAATAATATGTGTCTATCTGGAAAGTTCTTCTTTATGTGCATATATGTGTGGATATGTAGGGTGTGCTAACATGTGTGTGTATTTGTGAGTGTACATATTTGAAAGCATGGTACAGAGACAGAGGGGGCCATTGAGTGTCCTGCTCTGTCACTCTTACCTTATTATTCCCTTGAGAAAATATCTCTTGCTGAAACTGGAATTAAACTGGTGGCCATCAATTCCTACCTTCTTTCTTTCCTTCCTTTGCTTTCCTCCAGGCTAGAATTACAAGCAGGTGTGACCACACCCAGATTTTTATGTGAGTGCTGGGATCTGAACCCAGGTCCTTATGTTTGCTTAGCAAGCACTCTTGACTACTGAGTCAACTCTCCAGCACCAGAAAAGATCCTTTGACCCCCATTCTACTAATGAGAAATCACATGCTTATTGCTCAGTTTCCCAAGGTTATTCTCACAGCAACTGAGAACACAAGACTATCTCTACTGTCTGTGAGTGCCAATATCTTATACAACAGAGTCACACAGGGTTGTATAGTTATCTTGATGTATCTCTTTATCTCTGCTGTATAAAGACAGTGCTTTCAATTTTAGCCAGTCAAGTGGGTGTGTAAGTGGCACAATGTGGTTTAAATCTGCATTTGGTTATTTTATTTATAGTTATAAATTTACTTTTATGCATTCTATAACCCCCCAAATGTAAAACTACTGTTTTTGCCTTTAACATTTTCTATCCTTGGAAGCACATGAAACCATGAAATGACTTTCATGTTCATCTTCATTTTAACTACTTTAAGAGATCTATATTTATTTTTCATGGAGCTCAGTTTCCATCTGGTATCAGATTCCTTATGACACAAAAACTATTTCAATGTTTTTAGATAGTGAAAATACACTTTTAAAATTATTTTTGTAACTCTTTTTTTACAAAATATTTTTTAAAATTCTGTTTCTTCATTTTTATTTAAGATTTTTAAAATTCATTTTCTATAACCAACAACAGATCCCCCTCTCATCTCTCCTCCTACTCTGCCCTCAGCCCACCCTTCATATCCTCTTCAAAAAAATATAAGGCCTCCAATGGGGAATCAGCAAAGCTTGGTACATTCATTTGAAACTGGTCCAGGCCCCTCCCCATGCATCAAGGCTGTACAAGGTGTCCCACCATAGGTAATGGGTTTCAAAACACTGGGGATAGATCCAGATCTATTGCCAAGGGTCCCATAAACAGATCCAGCTACACAACTGTCTCCTGCATGCAGAGAGCCTAGCCTGGTCCCATGCAGGCTCCACAGCTGTTGGTGTAAAGATTGTGAATTCTCATTGTCTCTGTAGATTTCCCCTTCATGGTCTTGACCCCTACCCCCTTGCTCATATACAGTCCCTCTTCCTTCTCTTCAACTAAACTCCCAGAGACCAGCCTGGTGCTGCTGTGGATCTCTGTATATGCTTCCATCTCTTACTAGATAAAGGTTCTATGGTATCAGTTAGGGTGTTTACCATTCTGGTTACTAGAATAGGCCAGCTCAGGCACCCTCTCAACTAAGCTAAGGTCATCCTTGTGGATTCCTGGAAACTTCCCTAGCACCAGGTTTCTCCCTAACTCTGTGATGTCTTCCTCTGAAGAGATACTTTTTCCATTGCTCTCACAATCCTTTCCTGTTCCATCTGGTTGTGATCAATTAGTTGTAAACACCACTACCCTCGGACCAACCTCCTGTTCCATCTGGACCATCTGATTCACTATGTTCTTAATCCCATCCCCTCTCCTCTATTATCTCCCCATAGCCCCAGTTTACCCAGAAGATCTCATTCATTTCTCCTTTACAGAATGGTCCATGTGTCCTTCTTAGGGTCTTCCTTGTTAGCTAGCTTTTCTAAAACTGTGGGTATCCTTCACTTTATACCTAATATCCACTTATAATATCCATTTATAAAATAAACACCATATTTTTCTTTCTGAGTCTTGGTTATCTCACTCAGGATGATATTTCATAGTTTTATCTATTTGCCTACAAATTTCATAATGTCATTGTTGCTGAGTAATACTCCATTGTATAGATGTACCACATTTTCTTGATCAATTTTTCAGTGTAGAAGAGTGTAGAGGGGCATCTAGGGTGTTTTCTGGTTCTGGCTATTACAAATAATAGCCCCAAATATAATCACCTTTTTGCAGTTTTTTTCCACTATTGTCTATAACAACTTATAACCAACACTGTAAACAAAGACAAATATTCATAATCCATTTTGGGGGAATGTAGCAGTAGTATTTTAGACTACTTTCTGCTGATCATGAAAGCTAGCATTTCAAATGTGCTCAATATATTCATGTTACAATATGCTTTCCTGTGAAAGTCATATAGTGAAGAGAGGAACAAAAATATAAAAAAAATTTCTCTTTTAGTTACAAAAAATGGGGTTTGAAATAAAAAAATGTCACCAGGCTGAATGAACAACTATTAGTAGATAAAGAGAACAATATTGAATTTGAAGATATAGAAGCAGAAAATACCCAGGAGTGGGCTGGAAGGTCTTTTTCTTACCCTTTACTCTGAAGTAGTGTCGGACTTTGAAGTTGAAGTTTATTTCTTGTATGCAGCAGAAGGGAGGATATTGTTTTTATATTCTGTTAGTTTGTGTCCTTTTATAGGGGAATTGAGTCCATTGATAATAGTGATGAGTGATTGTTAATTTCTGTTGCTTTTTGAAGGTGCTGTATATGTGAATGTATTTCTCTTCTTTGGAACTTGCTGCTCTATGATTATCTATCGCCTGTGTTTTTATGACTGCATCTAATTTCTTTAGGTTGGAGTTTTCCTTTTAGTGCTTTCTGTAGGGCTGAATTTGTGGATAGGCATTGTTTAAATCTGGATTCGTCATGAAATAACTTGTTTATTCCACCTACGGTGATTGAGAGTTTTACTGAGTATAGTAATCTGGGCTGGCGTCCATTATTTCTTAATGTCTACATGATGTCTGTACAGGAACTTCTGGATTTAGGATCTCCATCAAGATGTGAGGTATTATACTGATGGGTCTGTCTTTAAAAGTCTCATAGCCTTTTTTCTTAGCATCTCTTAATTGTCTTTCTTTATTCTGTATGTTTAATAGTTTATCATGTGGTGGAGGAACCTTTTGAGGGGTCTAGTTTAATTAGTGTTCTGTAAACTTCTTTTATCTTCATAAGCATTTCCTTCTTTAGGTTTGGAACATTTTCTTCTATGCCCTTGTTAAATATATTTTCTGTGCCTTTGAGCTAGTATTCTTCTCCCTCTTCTATCCCTATTATTCTTAGGTTTGGTCTTTTTATGGTGTACAAGATTTCCTGAATGTTTTGTGTTATGACTTTTATTTGGCTTTAGTAATTTTTTGACTGATCAATCTGTTTTCTACATCATGTGTTCTATACCAGAGATTTTTTTCTTCCATTGTTTATTCTGATAGTTATGCTTACATCAGTTGTTCCTGTTTGTTTACTTAGATTTTTCATTTTCAACCTTCCTTCAATTCATCTCTTCTCTAATGCTTCTATTTCAGTTTTCAAGTCTTGAAGTTTTCTTTCCCTGTTTGATTGCTTTTTTTTTGTTTTTTTTTTTTTTTGGTTTTTTTTTTTTTTTTTTTTTTTTTTTTTTTTTTTTTTTTTT
>PVIH01008841.1:7312-87489 GCA_004025045.1 Sigmodon hispidus | reverse complement strand
AGGGATTGTAAAGGGAGGGGAGGCTGCAGTCAGGATGTATTTTATGGTAGAAGGGGAAAAAAAAAGAATTTCAAACAGAGCCAGGCATGGTGGTACACAGCTTTAATCTCAGTACTCAGGAGGCGGAGGCAGGAGGATCTCTGAGTGTAAGACTAGCCTGATCTACATAGGAAGTTCCAAGACTGCCAAGACTCCATAGAGAGACCATATCTCAAAAAACAAAAGAAGTCTCAAGTGAGTGTTCACCTTTCTTCAAACTCTATATAATAGACCAATCTTCAGGGTCATGGCTAACTGTTGTGTTAGGTTTCTTTTCCAGGCTTTCCAGTCTAGCCCAGATGTTTGGACCCACTCTCAGCCCCACTGCCACTTAGGCCCAAACAATCACATAAACTCTTGTGTTAATTTTACGCTGATGAGCCTAGGACCTAGGCATATAACTTACTAACTCCTTCATCTTAACTCAACCCATTATTCTGTTCAGCCATTCGGCTAGGTAAAAGGGGCTGCTTTTCTCAGAGCAGCATTTCCGCTTCTTTCCTCTGCATCTGCTGCCGTCTCATCACTGTGTCTCCATCACATCTCTGTGTCATTTGTGTCGGCTCTGAGATGTTCCCAGATGTTTTTCTTAGTCTGGTAGCCCCACTTACACTTCCTGTTTGCCTTTGGCCAATCAGCTTTATATTAAACCAGTAGGCGGGACAATTATTTACAATGACAGGAACCAGGAGCAACATAACATAATCCCACTACATCTAACTTCAATCCAGTAAATGTAGCTCTAGCTAGGTCATTATGTATTTGTTTGAAACCACAGAAGAAGGGCTGAATGGCAGACGGGACAGCAGCAATGTCTGCCCACACTAGTGATACACAACATGGTGTCTTAAAAAGAGGAACCCTGCAAGGCTCCTGCTTGTAAGTTTCTATGAATGATATAAAAGACATTCTCTGCTCCCTAGCAATAATATAAGGCAATGCAGAAGAAGAGATAATAGAATGAGGCAAACATCTTAGAAAGTTCAGACTGGAGGAAAGAATGCCTTGGATTTGACATGATCAAAAGGGTTCCCGAAAAAGGCAGCATCTGATTGGGCTTAAAATATGGCCCGTTACTGAGGCTGGGCATAGGATAAGGTTGAGAACAGTGACAGCTGTAAATAAAATCTCAGGCTTCAGAGATGCATGAGCGTTTCTGTAGTTACCCCTTCCTGACAGCACTACATAGTCCTGCATTTCTGATTCCATCTGCTTTAACATCTGCTAGCCACTAAAGCTCTGTGTCCCTCTGCTCCTAGATCCTCCAGCCTTCCAGAGCCAAAGACCACACAGCCTAAGATGGCAGGCCAGGCTGTGAGTCAAAGCAGGGACACCCAGGCCTACCAACTTCATAATCTTCATTATTCCCGAGGCACCACAGCTCACAGAGAATGCTGGCCGGCCTGTAGGGCTTCACTGGACTCCAGTCTCACTTCAAGTCAGACCAGATCTAGAAGACTCACTTCAGAAGGTTCAACACCAGATCTAGAAATGACTTGAAAATTCAAAGTGCTGCAGAACAGAAAACACCATTATCACAACAATCTTATTATTTCAATCCCATTAGCTCACAGCGTGGAGGAATGTGTGTAAGAGTCTAGGCTGAACATTATCTTTTATGCTTGATATAGCTGGAAGGATTTGAGAAGCAAATTAACAGTGGTGGAAACTGCTGGGAGACACAAGGAACCCAGGATGGACAGGGACATGCAGTGATGACTGTACCACTCCGCAAGGAGCATCGGGCTCCAGCTAATTTTGAACAATGCTCTTTTTATTCCAACTGGTCTGCCAGGACTTCTACAAGGAAATACCATTTTTTTTTTTGTTAGTTATTTGTTTGAGCTTTGGAGTATTCTAAGGAGTAAGAAATTGCTAATCAAATTAGGTTGGGGCCTGACAAAGTTCACATGCTTAAGACTACACACTGGACTACCATTTGGCCAGATGGTGGCGATGAGGCAGATCTAATATCAAGCTGAAGACTGAATTCATTGTAACATTGAAAACCCTTCCCCTTCTAGTCCTTTAAAATCTACCTCAGAGCTCAATAAACCAGACAAATGTCCCAGGATTTTGGTGACACTGGGGTGTGTCACCTCATTACCCTCTCTCCTCTCAGAAAATCTTGACCTGACACGGAAGAATCCACAGATGGGTCGGATGTCTCGGACTCCTCTGGGGAGCCACATGAAGAAGGGTTGGCTACCTTTTTCAGGTGTATTCTGTGTTAAGTCACAAGTTTACAGATGGCTCAGAATCCGGTCCATCTAAGGGGTAGAACCAGAACTTGGACCCTGAGTTGCTGAGGTAAAGCAAATGCATTTCCCCTTCCAATCATAGGTATTTCTTTTTTTTTTTGTTCCATGTCTTCTTTGGTAGTTGGTTTGTCTATGTATGTATGTATGTATGTATGTATGTATGTATGTATGTATGTGTCTCTGTGTGTGTGTGTTTGTATGTATGTATGTATGTATGTATGTATCATTTTGTGATTTTGAGAATCTGTCCTCAGGATGCCAAGCAAATATTCTATGACCCTGTTCCCATGTGCATGCCTTAAAAAATATACATAGGTTTTTTAGCCTGTATGTCTGGGTACCACATGCATGTCTGGTACCATTGGCGAGGTGTCAGATTTATGTAATTTAGAATTACAGATGGCTGTAAGCTTTCATATAAATGCTAGGAATTCTACCTGGGCCCTCTGGAAGAGCTGTCTGTGTTCTTAACCCAAAGCCATTTCTCCAGCCTATCTATGCATGCTTTTATAGTTATATTCCTTATAAATCACACTTTGGTATTACCATTTTATTTTTAGAAAGATGTAATTTAGTGGCCTTGTATCTTAATTAGGATTTCTATTGCTGTGAAGACTCACCATGACCATGACAACTCTTATAAAGGAAAAAGGAACATTTAATTGTGGCTGGATTATAGGTTCAGAGGTTTAGTCCATTGTTGTTGTAATGGGAAGCATGGTGGCGTGCAAACAGATTTAAATGGGCAGGAAACAGAAAGACAGAGTGACATTGGGCCTGACTGGAGCAATCCCTAGTGACATACTTCCTCCAACAAGGCCACACCTCCTAAGGTGTCACCCCTATGAAGGGCATTTTCATGCAAACCACAGCTAGTTTTCTACATTTTTAGTAATGTGTACCCTGACAAAATTCAGAAGATGAAGAAGTGTCTTCCAGCAGTCTTCCTTGAAGCCTCAAGAAGAGACCTTGATACCAGTGCCTATGTCCTGTGGGACTTGGGGCTTGGAAGGCACAGTGACAGTAGCTGAGGGACTCTAAATCAAGTGGACATCTCCACCCTACATGCCAAGGTGGAGATGTTGTGCTAGAAATGTTGTTAGCAGAGATAGACATCAGACACTTGGGATAATTACAGAACCAGCCAAATACTTGGTGAAGCTTAAATGGGGGTGGTTGTATCTGCAGTTTGTCACTTCAACACTCACTGAGCCTCTACTGTGCTGGGTACGGTGGATAAGGAAAAGAAGACTCATGGGAAATGACATGTTGAAAAACAACATTCAAATAATGTTGCTGTCTGGAGAGAGAGCAGTCATGTGATATCTCATTGTTACCCACAGCGACTCTTAGACAACGTACTGGATACCGCACAGCAAGAGAAAAGAAGGATCAAAAGGGGCTTTATAAATATATTTTGGTGACATGTCAGGCCTCTGTTGATTGCACTGCCATCATGATAAAGAGGAAAAAAAATCTGGCCAAAGGAGAGAGGTCCTGGTGCAAGGCTGCCAGACTCCTCAGCAGTCTCAGGCTCCCAGGGCTGCTGGCTCTGGCTGTCTGTATTCTGAGGACGTGATTGATGGGAAGCCTGGAGTCTGTTCTTTCACCTCAGATGTCCTCTGTCTTCACAGAGGGAGGCTGCCTTGCACTTGGTCAACCTGTCTGGCTTAACCCTTTAGAATTCTGTATGGAGAGCCTTCATTCAACCATTGATGGAGAAGAGCTGATATACCAGAATATATAGGAATAAACTAGGATAAACAGAAATAGCTGCCTCCCTAGGGTGAGGGGAGCCAGTAACTGGCATGTGGAGAACAGGTGCAGGCCTACTCAGCCCAATTGATTCTAGTCATGTATTTTTCCCATCTGGCTTTCTCTTAAGTGTTCTAACCTTTAGAGATAGTGTCTTAGTCATTGTTCCATTGCTGTGAAGAGACACTATGACAAACATAACTCTTACAAGAGAAAGCACTTAATTCTCATTCATACTACCATAGTCCATTCTCTGGCTCCCATAGGCTTATATGAAGCTATATCAAAATGAAAAAAATATAATCATGCCACCTCTACCTGGCTTGACTGCGGGTGGATCTCTTCTCTAATATTCCAGACTGATTTTATTAAATATATAACATATCATCACAAGACCAGCTTCAAAAGTCCCCATAGTCTTTCATAGTTTTCACACTGTGTAAAAGTTCAAAGTCTTTTTTGAGACTCATATAGTTAACACTTAATAAAAATGCAAACTATGCATTTTTAACTTATAATGGCACAGGATATACATTACCATTCTAAAAGGGAAGAAAGAGAGCATAGTGAAGAAATGTTGAACCAAAGCAAGACTGAACATCAGCTTGGCAAACTTCAAACACTGCACCTCATATCTAATGCCAAAGTGCTCTTCAGATCTCTAACTCCTTTCAGCTTTGTTGACTATAACATATGTAGTAGGACAGGCCCATAGGGCCAAGGCATGCATTTAATGTATTTCTTTATAAGCCAACTTGGCGTCTGCCTGAAATCCTAGCAACAGCTGCTGTCCAATGTTCCTGATTACTCTGAATAAGCCTAGCAACAGGCACTTCCCAGAGTTCCTGACTGGGGGAAATCTGCCTATCCACAGATGCTGTCAGATCTCCTGATTGTGCCCAGCCAATGAGGGGCAGATCATGACATGGCCTGTGTGCTGGGAGGATGGTATATAAGGCTCTCCTCATTGTTAAACAAATTAGTCCTTTGCTTTTCAAATGACTCCAGGGGTCTATGTCATTGACTTCATACCTTCTCACCACCTCTCCCTAGGAAACCATTAGGACCCTGCAACAAACATTCTTTTGTTTCTTGGGCTAGCTCCACTCCCTGTTAACAGTTCTCCACAGCAGGTATCCCACAGCTCTGGTATCTTCAACATCTTGAGATTTACAAGACAACCCAGACTTCACCCCCACAGCTTCACCCACTAGCATCTCCAGGCCTCCAAGCAGAGATACCTCTGACACATACTTGGCCTCAGCTGCTTTCCTCAGCCATGGGGGGGGGGAATTCCACAACCCCTTCCTTTTAGCCTTGACTCTAAAGGTAGAACCATGGGGTCAAAACTCCAACTTCTGCAGCCTTACCTGGAACCCACCCCTTCTTTATCACACGCACACCAGCTCTTTGTTCTTGTTGATTCCTTCACTGCTTAAGCTCTCCTTTAATTTCTCTTCACCAGTGGGAAGCTGGGTAGGGTCTTGCGCTGAGGTCACCACTCCTTTTATTCCATTTAGCACCAGGCTTTTCTTTTTATCTTCCCGAGCACTGGACTTGGCTCCACTGCACTGCCTGGTGCTCCTTTTCTCCTCAAACTGTACATTTTGTATTTCTCTTTGTGCATCTTGTTCCTTCTCATTGTAGACCTCTATAAGAGTGACCACCAATAACCATGGACACAGTCAATATAAGTCTGCCCTAAAATTTCCTCTGATAGTACATTAACCCAAAACTCTTTATGTTAGCCTTAGGCAGATTTTTAGGACAAGGACAAAAAGCTGCCACATCCTTTGCCAAAATGTCACAAGGACAGTCTCTAGTTCTAATATTCTTCCCCTTTAAACTTCTTGAATTGTGTTGTCATAGTTTACATTGCTGTCAGCACCACTGTCTTCCATGTTCCTACTAGGATGGCCTGTTAAACACTTGAAGTATTCAAGTGCTTTTCTAGTCCAAAGTCCCAATGTGTAACAATTCCTCCAACCAACAGGACAGTCAGGTCTGTCACAGCAATACACCACTCCTTGGTTTCAGGTTCTGTCTTAGTCACTGTTCCATTGCCACAAAGAGACAACATGACCAATGAAACTCTTATCAGAGAAAGCATTTTACTTGGTGCTGGCTTACAGTTTCAAGAGCTTAGGCCTTTATCATCACATCAGAGAGCATAGTGTCAGGTAGGCATGGTCCTGGAGAAGTAGCTGAGACATACATCCTGATCCAAAGGGAGAGGGAGAGGGAAAGAGAGATTAAAACTGGACCTGGAATGGGCTTTTGAAACCTCAAAACTCACCCCACCTCACACCTTCTATTCTTCTACATATTTCCACCCATGACACACTTCCTTCAACAAGACCAGACCTCCTAGTCCTTCTAATCCTTTCAAATAGCGATGTTCCCTGATGACTCAGCATTCAAATATATGAATCTATTGGGGGGGGGTGCATTCTCATTCATACCACCACAGATAGGGATTTTCTTGGGGTGAGTCATTTATTCCCACCAGTATGTTTGGCTGTAAAGACAACTGATCTCATGGGAAGTTAAGGCAGCTGAACATTTGGCTTCTCCAGGCCAGAAAAGAAATCAAAGACAAAAACAGGTGTAAGGATTCCTGGCATTCCATGTAGCTGAGCCTACCTGGCTCAGGTGAGATGCACCTTGCATGGAGGCACGCTCCTGGGCGTGGCTATGTAAACCCTGCAGCTCTGCTTACAGAAGCACCTCCCTGAACCCTGAAGCATACCCGTGCGGGCCCCTTCCCTTAAAAGAAACTGCGAGCACATGCTCCAGTCCTTTTTCTCTGTCCCCTGACTTCTGTCTCGCTCTTCTGTTTCTTCACCTGCCTGGGACTCTTCTCTTAAATAAACTCTAGTGTGTGGCCTTGTTAGTATATACTTGTTCTCACGCGCAAAACTAACACCAGGGACCAATGTACTCACTGCCTCTACCATCATCATGGTGTTGCTGTTCCAACATATTAGGGGGACTCTTTCCTCTCCCTTCCTTCCTATCCTCTTCTCCTTCTCTCTCCAACTCCCCATGTTGCCCTTGGCAACACCAATACTGCCCAGTACCCTTGCTCAATGGTTCTGCTAGCCTGCTGCAGTGGTTAAGCTTCAGGTGAACCTGCTTGGATGGCAATACCCTGGGGGTGCCTGAAAAGGTGTTTCTTGGGATGATTAGACCCTGCGGGCTCTGACCTAATCCACTGATGGATTCAAACTTCGAATAAGCCATTGAAAAACATAGAGCTGTGGAAGGTGGGGCTAGTTGGAGGAAGTGTGTTGCTAAGGATTGTACCTTTGAAGGGCATGTCTCAGCCCCACCCCTTTCCACTTTAACTCTTTGCTTCACGGCTGCTGTGGGGTGTGTAGGTTTCTCTAACACTCTTCTGCCTTAGCACAGGCCCAGAAGCATGACACCAGGTGACTGTAGACAGAATCCTCTGAAACTACAGCTTCCTGTGAACCAAAGCAAATCCTTCCTAATATTACCTTTTTCAGGTAGTTGATCACAGTGACAAACGTCTGACTAACACAGCCTTACTCTCTGGGAAATTGTTTTTTTAGTTTCTTTTCCTAACTCCAAGCTTTTCAGTCCTTTCTGTATAATCACTTCAAATTCCTGTCTGACCACAGCTGTTTTGCAATGTTGATGGCTCAGCTGCCGTCTCAGTTGACTACAAGATGGCCGGGGTTTCGTGGATCACAGGTCCTTTGGGGAATATAGTGGTTGCTATCTAGTTCCAGCACCCACACACATTGCCTTCTCACTTTTCCAAGGATAAAGCCCTAAATGCTGATGACTTTAGGAACTTTTCCTGACCAGTCACAGCCTCTGCCACCATTAGAGTCTGAGTAGAAGGGACTTGCAAGAGGTTTGTCAAATACCCTGAGGGTTTAGGTGGCCTCTGTCACAGCCTGGCCTTCTGTCTCCTGGGGCAGTCCAGATATGGACTGCAGAATCCCTCCATTGAAGGTGACTGCTCAGAGTCTCCTCACTGACCCTATTCCATCCTTCTAGGACTTAAAGTGCAGTTTCAATGCCTTTTAAACGTGATGCCTAGTGCTGAGGACATGAACTGGTAATAAGTGAGAGACCTTACGCTAACTCTCCAGTACTGAACAGTAAGTTATGCCTTGTTAGATAATAAAAAATTTTTGCAACTTCTCTGTAAGAACTACATACCCCAGTTCCTGCAAATATTCCTCATATGACTTAATTTTTGAGCTATTTTAGCACCCTGACCATTCTTCCTGGAATGTACTCCCATTTGCCTATGTTCCTTTTAAGATGTAGCCCAGAAGAGGAAGCTGTTTTCTAGATGTGGGCTAACAAGTTCCCAGCCAAGTGTGGGGAGGCTGCTTCCAGATTTCCAATTAAAGTCATTCATTCCTCATCCTTTATTCTAAGCAGGGGCTGCAGCCCTTGGTGATGTAACTGGTTAGTACACACTGTCATCAGCAATGTGTTTCAGAGTGTGCACAGTGTTAAAACTAAGTCATCAAAGACAACCTGGGATAACCCCCCACACACACACATAGAAGGAGAGAGGGAGGGAGGGAGGGAGAGACAGAGAGAGAGACAGAGACAGAGAGAAAGACAGAGAAAGAGAGAGAGAGAGAGAGAGAGAGAGAGAGAGAGAGAGAGAGAGAGAGAGAGAGAGACTTAGCAAGGAAAGATACCTCAGGTGAATTGAGGAGTGTTGCTAGACAAGGCAGGGGGGCTGAGTACATTTTACTCTGTGTGTGTGTGTGTATGTGTGTGTGTGTGTGTGTGTGTGTGTGTGTGTGTGTGTATTTGAAACAAAGTCTCATGTCTCCCAGGCTGTCTCAACTCAATCTCACTATATAATAGTATTCTGGATAGCTTTATGTCAACTTGATACAAATTAAAGTCATCAGAGAGGAGGGAACCTCCATTAAGAAGATGCCTCTATAAGATCCTGCTGTAGGCAAGCCTGCAGGGCATTTTCTTAGTTAGTGATTGATGGAGGGGGTCCAGCTCATTTTGGGTAGGGCCTTCTCTGGGCTGGTGGTCCTGGGTTCCATAAGAACATAGGCTGAGCAAGCCATTAGGAGCAAGCTAGTAAGCAGCATTCTTCTATGGCCTCTGCATCAGCTCTTGCCTCCAGGTTCCTGCCCTTGAGTTTCTCCCCTGACTTCCTTCCATGATGAACTATGATGTCGAAGGGTAAGCCCAATAAACCCTTTTTTCCCCAAGCTGCTCTTTGGCCATGGTGTTTTATCACAGCAATATTAACCCTGGCTAAGACACAGAGGATGACCTTGAACCTCTGATCCTCATGTCTCTACCTCCCCAGTGCCAGATGACAGGTATGTGCCACTAAGCTTGGTTTATGTGGGGCATCCTCAGCTCTAAGGTACTGATTCTGCTATAGGACAAGGACGGGGCACAGGAGAGCAGGGATCAGTCCCATGTGTTCCTTCCAGAAGTAGGACCCAGGAGGCAGGAAAGGCCAGCATGCTGTCATGACACTGTCTATAGAAATAAAAGGGTAATTAAACAAGGTAGATCAATGTTTTCATTGGAAGGAAATGAAAGTCATTTATTTCACAAATACCCTGTGACTTTTGGAGAATCAAGGTACCTGTTAGATTTGCGACTTTTCTATGAATGTCTGTCCCCCAGCCTGACTGTCATGATTTCATTTTTTGCTTCAGGCTAATTTTCTCTTTGGGTCCCTTGACTGGCCCTGGATGGCAATTAATCCTTTTGCAGTCTAGCATCTCCCTGCCTTACCTTCACAAAGGGACCTCAAGAGAAGCACTCATATGTATACCACCCATATGCATGTCCTTTTAGTCCATAACTGTCACTGTCATTCAAATCTGCCTGGAGTCTGTGGCCTAGGTCTCAGGTGGCTCCAGACCTCAGGTCTGTGCTCCATAGGCACTCACCCACTCTCTGATGAGCCCCTCTGACCAATCAGACACTCCACACTCAACTCTTTGGTTGGACCCCTAGCCCCTCTAGCTTCTCCCAGACAGTTATGCATGACAGGTCACTATGCATCTTTTTCAACCTATGTGTGGTTAGCACAGCTTGGCAGGCTTCTGAGATACCCTTCCGATCTGCTTTTTCTTTCCCTCTTGAGTCTTTTGTTTTTTTGGGGGGGTGGGGGCGGGGCGGGTGCTGGGTTAGTGTAAAATTCCTCAAATGCATCACCCGGCCTCCAGCCTCCTTGTTCCCTATTCCACCATCTTGTTCTCTCCCTCTCTAACTAAGATTCTTTAATTTTTTTTTTTTTTGATTTATTTATTTATTATGCATACAGTTTTACAGAAGAGGGCGCCAGACCTCATCATAGATGGTTGTGAGCCACCATGTGGTTTTGCTGGGAATTGAACTCAGGTCCTCTGGAAGAACAGTCAGTGCTCTTAACCTCTGAGCCATCTCTCCAGCCCCTAACTAAGATTCTTTAACAGCATCTTTGAGCTCTGAGTGACAGTATAGCATGCAGGCTTTCCCCCTGGCAGGGGAGCCTATTTCCCCAATCTTGTTTTTTCTCTACTACACTTTCCCTGTAGTATAGAGACTCACCGGTGCCCCCTGCACTGGTTATCCTGTCTTCTCATACCTTTGTGCAGGTGTCTTTACTACTTGGGATGTTCAGAATATTAAGGCCAAGAATATGCTAATCACACATAGAGAGTTAGGTTTTCTGCTGATGAACTCACATTTATCATTGGACCTGTTCTATAAAATAGGAATTATTGTTATCACCATTTTCCAGATTAAGAAACTGGGCTTAGAGCCTACACTGCACTTGTGCTGACTAGTTTTATGTCAACCTGACACAAGCTAGAGTCATCTGAGCAAAGGAAACCTCACTTAAGGAAATGCCACCATAAAATAAGGCTGTAGGCAAGATTGTAGGTAATTTTCTTAATTAGCAACCCATGAGGGAGGGCACAGTTCATTGTGGGTGATGCTAATCCTGGGTTGGAGGTCCTGAGTTCTATAAGAAAGCAGGCCAAGGAAGCCATGAGAAGCAATCCAGGAAGCAGCACCCCTCTGTTGTCTCTGCATTAGCTCCTGCCTCCAAATTTCTACCTGGTTTGAGTTTCTGTCCTGGCTTCCTTCAGTGATGAACAGATATAAAAGTGTAAACCAAATAAGCCCTTTTCTCCCCTCCTTGCTAAGGTCGTGGTGTTTCATCCTGGAAATAGAAACCTTAACTAACATAGCACTCTAGCTACTAAGGAGGTTAAGACACAAGATTGCTTGAACCCAAAAGTTTGTCCTGCTGAGCTTTGTCAACTTGACGCGGTAGAGAGTCGTCTGAAAAGCAAAGTCTCAACTGAGAAATTTCCTTGATCAGATTGGCCTGTGACTTGTCTGTGGGGGAATTGTCTAGATAATGGAATAGGAAAGGCCACTCCACTGTGGGCAGCATCATTTCCTCAATAGGTGGTCCTGATCTGCGTAAGAATGCGAGCTAAGCTTCAGCCTGTAAGTGAGCCAGTGGGTAGAGTTTCCTCATGATTTCTCCTTCAGGTTCTTGCCCTGACTTTCCCCAAAGATGAATTGTAGAAGTTTTACAGAAAAGGGGAAGGGATATGGAATGTCTTTCTGTACCTTGTGAATATGCTTTATTACCATTGGTTAATGAATAAGCTGTTTTGGCCTATGGCAAGACAGTTTAGAGGCAGATGGGAAATCCAAGCAGAGATTAAGAAGGGCAGAGTCAGGCAGAAGATGCAGGCTGCTGTCCACAGAAGGAGGGTGTAATGAAACACAGGTAAAGCCACAGTACATGTGACAATACATAGATTAATATAGACAGTGTGAGTTAAATTATAAGAGCTAGTTGGTAATGAGCCATAGGCCAAACAGTTTGTAATTAATATAAGCCTCTGAATAATTATTTTATAAACAGCTGTGAGACCATGGGTGGAAGAAATTTGTCTGGACTACAGGCTCAGATAGATCAGAAAACTTCTGGCTACAATGAACTATGACCCAGAAATGTAAACCAAATAAATTATTTTCTCTTCTAAGTTGCTTTTGGTCATGGTATTTCTTAAAGCAACAGGCGAGAAATGAGAAGAATTCAAAGCCAGTCTGGCCAACATAGGAAGACACCAAGGAAGGGAAGAAGGGAGGGAGGGAGGGATGGAGGGACAGAGGGATGGGGGAGAGAGGAAATGGGTACTTGAGTGTTTAAGCCCTATTAAAGACTGCATGCTGACAACTGACACAACCTGGATATGAATCCAGGGTTCTAATAAGATGCATTCTTCTGTCTGTCCTCTTATGCATATAATAAGCTGTCAGCTCTAAAAACCAGTGACCACTTCCCTTTACGTTTCAACCCTCCCCATATTATTTTCATAAACAACTAACTCCCTCCTCTTGTGTCTATAATTTACATGTCATTATATTATATCCAGCATCCCCCTGCTGAACAAGACATGAGCACAGTGCTGAACCATTCATCACAGTCTCCCTGTGAGGCAGCCTTGTGTGGTCATTGCCCACCAGCCTAGGCTGTGACTGACTGAACAAGGAAAGGTCAGCGGATCCCAAAGGGATACTCCACAGGCTTGGGATGTAGAAGTACTCTGTGTGGTCTCTGTAGATTTAGAATGTCAGGAAGGTGGTGTGAGCCTGGAAATGCTCCACTCAGATCTCCCTCTCATCTCCTGCTTTAGGGAATGTGGTGGACTGACTGCCTCCGCCTGTGGCCTTTATCTCCACCACGGTTTTTGCATTTCCCATTTGCACTGAGTCAGTGCACATCTGGATGTACTACACATCTGGATGCACTACAACCTTATCATTCTTGTCCTGTGTGTAGCTCTTCTAGCAAACAATCTTAGCTGGATGATCTCTGCTGACCCTGCTGAGGACTGACAGCCCTATTCCACTGTCTGTTCTTCCTGTCTTCCCCACTGGGGACACACGGCATTAAGGCTAAAGACTCCCTAACTTTTCTGCCTCTTTCTCCTTTATCTTTCATAAGCCCTTCCCCAAGTTTATTTCCAGACCATCTCATCTTGGATAGGCATCTCAGAGGAGATAAAGTGAGCTAAGAAGCCACCTGTGTATACCTGACTCAGCCCCACTACTGAAACATAAC
This sequence comes from Sigmodon hispidus, assembly GCA_004025045.1. Taxonomy (NCBI): domain Eukaryota; kingdom Metazoa; phylum Chordata; class Mammalia; order Rodentia; family Cricetidae; genus Sigmodon; species Sigmodon hispidus. Next base: position 74,322 of record PVIH01008841.1, on the reverse strand, counting down.
AAGTGTCCAGTAAATGCTTGCTGAAAGAACGAAGTTGTGAATGCATGTTTGTTGAATGGCTGAGAGCGTGGCATATCCTGCACCATTGCTGGTCCTCCCTGTCTATTTCTATACCAAATTTCAGATCAGAATTTCTGGTATCTGACTTTGTGCTCTAGGCTCCCCTACCCACCCATAGGTAAGGTCACAAAAGATTTTGTTTTGTTAATCAAAAGGAAGGGTGGAGTGTGGTTCACTGGGTAAAGTGCTTTCCTGGCACACATTAGGCCTTGGGTTTGATCTCCACCATCATATGAGTCATGATGGTGCACACTTGTAATTGCCATCACTTGGGAGGTAGAAGCAAGTGGATCAGAAGTTGAAGGCCATGCTGAGCTCCACAGGAAGTTCAAAAGCAACCTGGACTACTTAAGATGCTATCTCAAACAAACAGAAGGATCTAAGGAAACATAATGTCCTTTTAAAATATTGGTTATGTGGTATTAATAATGCAGGGTATGATCTTTGCAATTGCATTATGATAAACTCCAAATAGAATGGTTATTTTTGACCATTGGGTACTGGAAATGGATTTGAAAATAGGTTCAGAAAACTGGAGCATGACCAAATTGAAGGTGATTCCATTCTCCTGGTACAGCATCCTTCCCTTTGGAGGCCTATGTGATGGTCTGAATGATAAATGTCCCTTATAGTGTATGGCATTTGAAAGCTTGGTTTCAGTTATGGCAGTCTTAGAATGTATGGCATTGCTGAAGGAAGTATGTCATGCAGGGCAGGCTTTGAGGTTTCAAAAGCCACATACCATTTCCCATTTGTTTTTCCTGCTTCCTATTTGTAGTTCAAGATGTGAGCCCTCAGCTCTCAGCTTCCTGCTCTGGCTACCATGTCTGCCTGTTGCCATACTTCCCTGCCATGATCATGGTGGACTCTTATCCCTCTGAAACTGTAAGTCTCAAATAAACCCTTTCTTACATAAGTTGCCTTGATCATGGTATTTTAGCAAAGCAATAAGATTCTAAGGCAGCTTGTGAGAGGGACATGCATATGTGTTGAATCTACTTATTCCCCTCATTGTCCATTCCAGAACATTCTGTACCCTTTAGAGTAATGTCCCCTGTGCTAGAGAGTTAATTCAAGATTAGATGTCTTCATGGTTGCCCACTTCTGATCGTGCCAATAGCACTGTCATCATGCTCCACTCCAAGGAAAAGGAATATATTACTTTTCATTTTGCCATAATAAAAATAATATAGGGAAGAAAGGGGTTATTCAGGCCCAAGTGTAGCCCTCTAATAGAGAAGTCATGGTAACAGAAGCAAGAGGCATCTGGTCATGTTGCATCTGAGTCAGGAAGCAAGGCTTAGCTCTCTCTCTGCTTCTCCTGTGAGTGGGTGGTACTACATTCAGGGAGACTCCCTCACAGACACTATTGGAGATGTGTCTTCTAGGTGATTCTAACTCACCAATCTCACAGTGAAGACTAACCAGTGCAGGACATTATCCTGTGATCACCTCTGAGCCTGGCAGCCCTGGAGTTGTGCAGTATCGAGCCCCATATGGTCCTCCTCAGGAAAGCTTCCTTCTTTCCTAGCTGGGAAACAACCCCAAAGGCTTCCAGGATGATAAGATGCACTCTGCTTTCCCTGGCAAATTTCCTTGAAAATGACTCTCTGTGCAGTGTTTTTTGGCACAAGCATCCAAAAAAGGGTTATAATAATCATCAATCTGAAGCCTTAAATACAGTCTTCGGTTCTGCAAATACCATAATGACAGACTTGTATTCTCGGTACTAGGCATGATTGTGGGCACCAGACCTTAGAAACATCCTGGGCATGGAAGCAAGCATTAATCTTATTTATGTCTGGGATTCAGCAAGAAAATGAAAGTCTTGAAGACCAAATTACACAGCCCTCTCATAGAGCAGAGAGAATCATCTCCACAAAGGCATTTCTAAGATGAGACCACACCTTTGTGGTCCCTCAGTGCCCAAGGCAGTGGGGTCTGTGTGTCAATGTGACTCCACTATGCCTTTGAGTTCATTAGTTACCTAAAGCAAAGGCAGGGGTAAAGCCCTAACAGATGGGTGATGCCTCCTTGGGTACATAATGGACTGTAGTTAAAAGTGTTTGTGGCTGTGGATGAAACTGGGTATATCCTACGTTCACGTGATATCAAGAGGTCATCTGGCTGGAACCAAGAACAGTAGTTGTTAAGCCTCCTTGCATACACCACCCTTCTCTCTCATTCCCCCCACTTCTTGAGCTGCTCCCTTGAGCCCTACCCAACCACCCCTGAGGCCTCAGCGCAACTCCATCTCAAGAATCTAAGGAAATAAGCAGGGCCCGGTAGTGCACACCTTTAATCCCAGCACTCAGAAGACAGAAGATTAACTTTGTGAATTCACTGTCAGCCTGGCCTACCTAGTGAGACCCTGTCTAAGAAAGAAAGAAGTTCCAACATCTGTTTTGAATCCACTTGTACCTTTATTTCAGAGTGCAAATGTCTATGCAGAATTCAAGTAAACAATATAATTTCTTGTGTGTGGGGAGGGGTGCAGTTGGAGAGGTGGCTGAGTGATAAGAGCCTGGCTGCTCTTCCAGAGGACCCAAGTTTGACCCCCAGCATCTACATCAGCCTGCTCACAATTCTAGCTCCAGGAGATCCAGTACCTTCTTCTGCCTTTGAGGGTACTACATTCATATGCAAACACTCATACACATAAATATTTATAATTATATATTTAGTTTTAAATTTTTATATTTTAAATAAAATTTTATTTTATGCATATGAATATTTTGCCTGCGTGTATGTCTGTGCAGCAAGTAATGTCTGGTACCCATGGAAGCCAGAAGAGGACATTGGATCCCTAGAACGGGAGTTATTGATGGTTGGGAACTTCCATGGAGTGCTGGAAATTAAACCTGGGTCCCCTGGAAGAATCGTACCGACTGAGCCTCCTCTTTACTCCCTAAAGTGTTCATTTATATATATAATGTATGTTGATGATATTCACCCCCATTGCCCATCCACTCCTGTCTCCCTCTCACTCCCAATGATCCTGTCATTGCCCCCCCCTTTCCCCTCTTTGTTTGTGACACAATGAATTTTACTATAGCTGTTTACAGGAGCACAGACAAAATCTTTCTCCTTTCATTTGGCATAAGCCTAGTTAAAAAATATCAGCTCAGCTCTGCTTTTATATATATATATCATATATATATATATATATATATATATATATCACCTAGTTTGTAAAGTAAATTTTTTCTACATTGAGGTCCATAGACCTGGATAAAACTGCATTTCTCCAGGGGCTTTATGTCAGAGGTAGATTCCTTGGGAATTGTCTCATCTTTCAGGGATTTTCCAGGGTAGCCTGAGTCTGTCTGTCTGACAGGAGAATGCCAAAGGGGGCTGGTATAGAGCAGGTTCCCAGGATGTAACTGTCATGTTAGAATATTCAATTTCCAGAGTGGCCCTTCCCTACCAGGGCAGCTAGGCTTGCTTCTAGATTCCAGCAGTCTTTCTGAGAGGTCAAATCAGAGTGAAAAGACAGTGTGAGAATCCCTGCCCTCAGTAGGTCCTTTAGGAGTGGCCACTTTGTAACTACTTTTACAAGGTAACTTTATGACATGGTGATTGTGAAGTCCTTGTTAGACCCAGGGAGAAGGTGAGGAGGCTCCTGGTGATCAGTTCTAGCCACTGATATTAAAGGATTACTCAGGGTTTCTATTGTGATGAAACCACGACCAAAAAGCAAGTTGGGGAGGGAAGGGTTAATTTGGCTTACACTTCAGCATCGCTGTTCATCACTGAAGGACTCAGGACAGGAGCTCAAACAGGGCAGGGTCCTGAAGGCAGGAGCTGATGCAGGGCGGTGGAGGGATGCTGCTTTCTGCCTTGCTTCCCATGGCTTGTTCAGTCCACCTTCTTGTAGAACCCAGGACCACCAGCCCAGGGATGCACTAAACAAGAAAATGCCTTACAGCTGATCTCATGGAGGCATTTCCTCCACTGAGGCGCCTTCCTCCCTGATGACTGTAGCTCATGCCAAGTTGCCACACAAAACCACCCAGTACAGGCTTCCATAACAAAATTATTGTCCTTCATGATCTGTTGGGTATTGGTTCGAGGCCTCTGCTCAGATAGTATGGTGCTCAGGTTCTTTATATCAAACAGCACAGGGGTTGGAGAGGTGGCTCAGTGGTTAGAAGTGTTTATTGTTCTTACAGATGGACCTGCCCTGTTTCCCACTCCCTCATCAGGCAGTTCACAGCCACCTATCAGCTCCAGGGGGATCTGACCTCTCTATCCTCCATGAATACCTGCATGCAGATGCTCTCTCACATGTGTACATGCATGTATATGTTCTCTCTCTCTCTCTCTCTCTCTCTCTCTCTCTCTCTCTCTCTCTCACACACACACACACACACACACTAAAAAAATTAATTTTAGAAGAAAAAAAAAACACCTCAGCATTTGGCTGGAGCTATGGCTCAGTGGTTGAGATTCTTATTCTTCTGAGGGCCCAGGTTAGGTCTCCAGCACCCACAAGGCTGCTAGCAATTGTCTGTAACTCCAGTTCTACGGGGCCCAATGCCTCTTCTGACCTCCTGGACACTGTACACATGTGGTGCAAATAGATACATGTGATCAAAAGACTTATACACATAAAATAAATATAAATAAATATAAAAGAGGCAGCATATATTTACATATAATCCTTTCATAATTAAAATATTTTTAGGTTATTTTTAATACCTAAAATTTGCACTGTTGTATAACTAGTCATTATTTATTGTTTAGGAAATCATGATAAGAGATATGTTTAGTACATATGAAAATTTTTTTCCAAATAGTATTGATTTGGAGTTGGTTAATTTCACTGACGGGAACCTGCAGGTATAGAGGGCTAGCGAGACCACAGACTGGGTGACTTTGACATCAGGCACTTATTCTCACACTTCTGAAGCCTGGGAAAAGCAAGGTCAAGGTTCAGCTAATCTATTTCCTGACTGGGATTCCTTTCCAGGCTCATAAACAGCAGCCCTAACTCCATATCCTCCTAGACAGAAGGAGGAAGCCAACTCTCTGTCTTCCATTACAAAGCCCTTCATTCAATGTAATGGGGCCACATCATGCTGGCTTCATATACCCTTAGTCACTTCCTGCAAGGCCAAATATGTCAATATGGGGGTGAAGGTCCAATACATTAATAGTAAGTGTGGGGTCACAAAGAAAGAGACCACCTTTCCAACTGAAGTGTATGGATAAGGCACATTTTACTATTGACCAAGATGGTATACTTGGAAGAGCTAATGCACAGAGACAGGAAGTGCATTTGGTTTTTATTCTAGCTGGGATGGTGGCTGTGTCTTTTGTCCATTGCATGGTGTCCCACCTCACAGCCTTTAATTTAGTTGGAAAAGAATTGATACACAGAAAATAAAGGAGTCACTGTTCTCTTGATGGCATTGTCTTGTCAGCATGCCAAACTCCAGATGATTTGATTATAGCAGTCCCTCTTATCTGTTGGCCATGACCTAGAGTAGGGAGAGCCTGGGGGATGAGCAAGATGAGCTGGAAGACAGGCCTCCTCTTTAACTTAGCAGAAGTCGGAGCCCACCTAGGACACAATGCAGCTGTCCCACAAAAGCTGTGTGCTTGGCTTCCTCATACACATCACAAATTTAATCACTTAGAATCTGAGTGGACAGCTCAGCATGCCCAGCCAATGATGCAGATATGTCTGTCAGATGTAAAGGCCCAAATCGTCTCCTAAGTATGAATAGAAAGGAGCAAAGAGCACTGGATTTGGCCAGCACTTCCAACAGGCCCATGGAGAGCCACAGACACCTAGAAAGCTCCAGGATCTCCACCCTGGTTTTCCTTCCTGTACCACCCCATCTGGTATGGCTGAAGCCTTTGTCTGAGAGTGTGGAGCAACACCCTTCAAAAGCTCCAGGGACATTCTTCCTTTGTCAGAGTGTCACAGTCACACCAACTTGGGCTGCCCTGACTTAATATTATACTCTTCTAGCCAGGAGCCACGGCTACCATCTTGTCTGGCCTCCTCCTGCTAGGAGCGAAAAGAACAGAGATATATGAGAGGCTCAGGTGGCATGTCTTAGGGACGCAGCGTGGGGCGGTTAGAAGACAGTTGAGATGGGGAAGGAGTCATGACTCTGTAGGGTGAGAGGGACAATATTGCTGCTTCTAGCATTTGGAGTGGTTCCCTGGCTCGGTGAGCCTCAGTTTCCCCATTGGTGTAACAGCCCCCAGTTGCCTTCCAGTTCTTTGAGAGAGTAAAGGAAATGATTCTATTGTCAAGCTGCTAGGCAATGCCTAGCAGAGAGGGGCAGTTCCCCACCCCCACATCTTCCTTCCTCCTTGCATTGATCACTTATTTTGATACTATAACCAGTCACCCAACAAAAGCAGGGAAGGGCTTACTCTGCCTCACAGTTTGAAGGGTTATAGTCTGGTGAGGAAGGCAGAAAGCAGCTGCTTGCTCACATGGCGTCTGCAGACAGGAAAGAGAGAGGGATGGATGCCAGCTCTTGGTTCCCTTTCTCCTTTTTATTCAGTCTGGGACCCCACCCCATGGGATGGTGCCATCTGCATCAGTTGCATCTTTCTTGAAGTGTTTTCATAGGCAGGCTGGAGATGTGTTTCCATGGTGATTCTAAATCCAGTCAAGTTGACAATGAAGATTAACCATCCTGCTTTTCCTAAAAGGAGAATGATTGTCCCTAAACAAGCTTGTGTCCTCAGACAGGCTGGGCAAAGTGCCACTGTGCCACCACCATGCACCCAGAGGGGAGCAGGGTCAAACAGGAGAGGACTTGGAAGACAAGTGATCACCCTGTACAAGGGGTCCCAGAACGTTCATTTATCCCACTCAACGCCGTGCTTGCAATGATTTATTAATTTCACATCTCAGACTCAAGGCAAGAATTTAAATCCCACTTAAAGGCAGCTAGCTCTTCTCATGATTCAGCTCCACAATCATCATCAATATTTATGGGCACAGGGCCTGAGTCCAGACGCCATAGATCTACTTCAGTCTGGAAAACTGAAGGCTGAGGAGGGCTGCTAAGGGTGACTCCAACCTTCCAAGGGACAGCTAAGGTAAAGAAAGCAAGTCTTTGTCACACAAGTCCTGTGCACTAGGTTCAGGACCGGAGCAGTGACATGCGGAGCATGAGGACTTTTACTTTCAGCCGAGGGAAACGCTATTTTATCACCAGCCAGGAGACACACAGGGGAGAGCTGAATGTGACCACAGAAAGAATGCAGGAAAAGTTTCAAGCAAGGTCACGGTGGGCTGACCCCTGGCCCTGTGAGATTGCCTCAAGGAGAGTCACCTGGCATTTTGCAGGACTCGGAGGGGAACCCTGTGTTCCTGGGCCTTGGGTTCTGACCCCATGACTGGCTGGCCACGTGCTGATGTTTTACCTTCTCACATTTGCGGTTTTCCATTGCTGTTAATCTGAACTGGGGGAATCATTCCCGGAGAAAAGGGTTTTTTCACTTGGGGAAATGGTCTTTCAGGTAGCTGGGTTTTACCTGTCTCAGCATCTGTACCCCTTTCAACAGCAAACGCACAGGAGACATTTCCAATGCAGGAGATTGTTAGGCTACTCCATGAGCCATGAACTGTGGTTTCTACCTTGAACAGTCTCATGCATTTGTGATGACCTGGGAATAGAAACAGTAACATCGGTAGAAACCCACTGGCTGAGCCGTGTGTGCATATATTTTTCTTTCTAGATGTTTGGCGATGCTGAACATTGAAGCCACGGTCTTGTGGACAAGGTAAGGAAGCACTCACTACTGAGCTACACTCCTCATTTCTGAGCTACCTACCTTTAAGGCAAAGTCCATGGGACTGCAGGGTTACATGCAATAAAGGTTTTGAGCACCAACTCTGAGCCCCAGGCTTAAGCTATGAGAATGAATAAAACAAGATGTTTGTCTCTTGAGAGTTCATCTGTGCGCGGCAACAAGCAATCAACTCCGATACTGTAGGTGATATGAGGGCATGGAGAGTGACATCCAGAGAAGGTCAAGGGCAGAGATGACATGAACCTATGAAGGAAAGAAATGGGAGGAGACAGACCTACCAGAAAACAATGCAAGGGTAAGTTTTGAGCCCAAGAATATGGTATAGTGGCCTGGGAACACAGGACAGGAGGAGACTCCCAAAGCTGGCAATTAAATCTTCTAGTGAGCAGGTGACAAGTGTGGCAGGGAGGTACTGGAATGGGCCAACAGCAGAAAGCCTGTTTTTCTCAGAGGGAGGTTGTACCAAGGGACACTTTCGTTATGGAGAATGTCTAGGGAACCAGCAATGAAGACATCAAGAATCCACAATGCTCTACTCGGATTCTGTAGGCCCCATTTCTTCCCCCTTGTCAATTGTTCTTTCTCCCATCATATCAATTTGGACCACACTCATGGCTCTCCTCCCATCATTATGCCATTTTTTTTTATAATACTCCTTGAAGTGTGTATTGTCCAAAGCTCTACATAGAGATATATGGCATTTATTAGAACAGTTTACAGGATGTAGTATGGCTAGTCTAACAGTGGCTATCTCCTGACTGAAAGGCCAAGAATTTGGTTGTTTGGTCAAGGATGCTGGACATCTCAGCAGCTCAAATCTGGCTCTGGAGTCCTGGAGGATTCCTGGAAAGCTGCTTGTCTTCAGTCTATGTTGGAATCCTAAAAAAGTTAGAGATCTGATAAACATGAGAGTGAGGGCAAGCAGACAAAAGCAAAAGCTTCTTCCTCTATGCCCTTTCATATGGGCTGTCCTAGAAGGTGTGGCTTGGATTTAGGGTGGGCCTCTCTCTTCCTCAAGTAATCCAATAATCCAATCAAGATGATCCTTCCCGGGAGGGCCCAGAAGCTTGGGTTTTAGTTGATTCCAGATGTAGTTCAATAGACAGTCAAGATTAGTCATCACAGAGTGTGTGTCTTCTACACTGTATTGAAGGTCTCTCCCAGGATGGTTTCAATCCTTGGCTCTTCTGTTTGAACAGAACTGAGTGATTCACTATAATAACCATTTAACTGAGGTTTAACTGTTGAGGTGAGGAACACAAAAATCAGGCAGCTTGATTTTACATGAGGTCATGCTTGCAACACCACTGAACTTTACTGTCCAGACAGATTGCCACACATTACCAGTCTCTCTCATATCCTCACCCAGCCAACATCCCACCCAGTCTGCCCTCTATCACTATACATTTTTCCCTTCTCTTGACGTTTTAGAAATAAGATTATGGAACACTTGAAAATGTCTGACTTATTTCTTTCTCTTGACAATGTTTCTTGTAGCATGCAATGGTTAGTGAAGTTCTATGTTCAATTGCATAGTGTAAATACACCAGTGTTCTACCTATTGATACATACTAGGACTTTTTCCTAGTGAGCGGCTGTTGTGAACAGTGAAGGGATATTGTTGTATGTGTTGTACAAGGTTTCCATCCCTGTACATCCCAGAGGTCTGACCTGTCTGCAGAAGCATTTTCCCCCCAAAATGACTTAAACACTTATATTAATTTCATCCTGCTTGGCCTATGTCTCAGGCACGTTGCTAGCTAACTCTTTCATCTTAATTCAATCCATTTCTATTAATCTATCTGGCCATGTGCCTGCAGCTCACCTGGGTCCTTTACATGTTTCTTCTTTGGCAGCTGGATGGAGTCTGTCTGTTTCAACATTTCTCCTACCTGAACCTCAATTTTCTCGCCTACTTCTTCTACAGTGCCACACCATGGGCAAAACAGTTTCTTTATTTAAAGATTGATTTTCACAGAATAAGGACAACCATTCCCACCACAGTATGTGTATACCAAGGGGCACAGCCCTCACTCTGTTGGTTGTGTGCCTTGGAGCATTATGGAAAGTCATGGGGTAGACATTTACTCAATTTCAATAAATGCTGACAAAATTTCTATATCAATGCAGAAGCATGCAGAATGTGAGATTAAACATTCCAGCTCAGCTACTTCAATAAAATAAAATGTTTTCAGGAGCCCTGGATCATTCAGGATCATTAGTTAGTATGTTCACTGTTGTTATGTGAACTGGCTTCCATTTTATAGGCCATTGTGTTGGTCTAGTTTTGGCTATGGTTACGTTCTCATAACTGTAAAACAAACATATTTCCTTAAAATAATTTTGTAACCTATGATTATCATTTTTTTGAAAGGCTCCATGAGCTCACACACAAATCCGTGAGATTTTACTACTCATATTATAGATGTGAGTTTTCCTAAGAATTAGTACAACTGCCATATTCTAACAATGGGATGCATTGTTTGTCTTAGGAGGTGACATTAACTCAACTAGTCACCCATTTGTTCATTCTTAGGGTGCATAGTAACCAGCAGCCCTGTGTGAGCCCTAGGGAGGTGGGGGTGCTAAAAATAAACGTGGATGTGCCCTCTGCCCTCTGAGATCATGGTTCAGAAGACACAGATGAGAAGAAGCCAATGCCTAGGAGTGATCTCATGTGTCACTGCAAGTGTCTTTACTAGGCAGTGAGGCTCTAAGGTAGATAACGCCTCAGCAAATGGTCTTTAAAAGGACCTACCCCCAAGGATAGGGGCAAGTTGTTCTTCTAAACCTTCTTGAGGGTTCCTTTTACCTAACCTCATAGGTACCTTCTGCCATTACTTAGAGGTCAAACCAGTGACAGGAAGAGACTGTGGAGACAGTGCACTCAGTAAAATGTGGGCTGTGCAAGGTGAGAGCCTGAGTCCAGTGCTATGCAGAAGACTAAACAGTGGTGAGCACAGGTAGCCTCAACTCACAGAGGCACAGACAGGTGGATCTCCGGAGCTTGCTGGCCAGACAGCCTAGCCAACCACCATATCCCCAACACATACACAAATACTAGGGTTATTGAAACTTGCTCTTCCAGAGAGTTCCATGGAGAAAGAGAACCAGAATTGTTTAAAGTCAAAGAATCTTTGGGGAAATGAAATAGGAATTGTTTATAAACTTCCTGATTATAAAACAGTAGCATATGGTTGTATTAGTTACCATTACCTGGGTTGTGATAGGGATGTCTGACCAAAGGGTACACAGTCTTGAGTGATTCCACCTGAATTAGTTTATTTTTTGACTGTTCTAACAAAAAACTTGGGAGGAGCAATTTAGCACAGTAAGTTTATTTGTTTATTTATTTTGGCTTACCACTAGAGGGGAAATATATAGTCAATCATGGTAGGGGATGTGTGGTTGCAGAAGTGTGAACCAGCTGCTTGCATTGCATCTGCAATTAGGACATGGAGTGTGATAAAGGCCACTGGTCAGTCAGTTTCTTTACCCTTTTTTATATAGTCTGGAACTATAGCCCATTGAGCGATTCCATGCACATTTAGAGTGGGCTTTTCCATGCCACTTAACCCAACCTACAAACTACCTCAAAAACATGCCAAAATATCTTCCTCGAAGGTGACTCTACCTGTTGAGACAGCAATCATTAATCAATTTATTGGTCTAAAATAATGTTGGCTAGGAAGAATTAAACAAAGATCCCCAGGAAGAACCCACTGAGCTCAATGTTAGGTCTATAAGTGCCAATTGTGACAATGACTGCTCTGGACCCCTACCCTGGAGGACCTTCCTTGGAATTAGCCACTGAGGATGTGGCCATGGAATCTGCAGAGCACATAAATAGGGAGGGGGAAGAAGTGAGACATGACCATTTAAAAGCCAGTTTCTAGTCATAATGGAGTGAATGGCCATACCCAGTGTAACAGATATTGTTGGTTATTATAGCAGAGTTATCATCTTTCTTTCCTCCCAGATTATTTTATTAGATTTATTTTTACTATTTTAATTATGTATCTCTGTGTATAGATATATATGTACATGAAAGCAGTTGTACACAGAGGCCAGAGAAGCCAGATCCCTTAGAGCTTGAGTTGCAGGTGGTTGTGAGCAGATGATGTAGATGCTGAGAACTGAACTCTGGTCCTGTGTGCTGGACCTGAGTCACCTCCCCAGGTCCCCGTCACTATGTTTGTGCATGCCAGCTTCTGTGGCATTCTCACAGACAGAATACACTGCCTAGTACATTCAGCCTCAAAGGTCACCTGGGCTTGCTTCTGTTCTTAAGAGTAAGACACAGTACAGTGGGTTGATGGGACTGGAGCAAGATATGCTAAATGGCACATGTCCTAGTCACTATTCTATTGCTATGAAGAGACACTATGGCCAAGGCACTCTTACAAAAGAAACTGATATTTCCTATTTATTTATTTTTATTATAAATTATGAAATTATTTTATAATAATAGAATAAAAATAAATATCAAAAAATAAATAATAAAAGAAAATGTTTCTTATTACAAAAGAATTATAACTGGGGGCTTGATTACAGTTTCGGAAGTTAGTCCATTATCTTCATGGTGGGAGCAGGGTGGCACTCAGGTGGACATGGTGCTGGAGAAGGAATTGAGAGTTCTACATCCTGATACACACACACAAGCTGGGGAGGGTCTAGCAAGGGCTTTTGAAACCTCAAAACCCAACCCTACAATAAGGCCACACCTATTCTAACAAGGCCACACCTCCTAATTCTTTTAAAGAATTCCGCTCCCTGCTAACTAAGCTTTAAAATATATGACCCTATGAGGGCCATTCTTCTTATATATAGAATTCTAGAATGGAAAGCATTTCCTTCCAGAACTTTGCACGCAAATCCCCCATTTTTCTTTTGCTGCCCCTGATGCTATTGGGAAGTCAGTAGCATCACTTCTGATCTTTTGTCCGTGGCTCTCTGCGCTCTCTATATTCTTGAAGGCTCTTTATCCTCCCCACCCTACCCTTTGAAACTTCCCAGAGAAGAGTCTTAGTGTAGATCTACCTTCATTTGTTCTGTTAAATGTTTGCTCTATTCTTTAGAGTCAAAATGTTTGCGTTTCAGCTCTGGGAAATATTTTGGAATACTCTTGTTAATGAACATCTATTTTCTCCTACAAACTTGGCTCATGTACACATTTGGTGTCATAGACTACTGTTCTGATTTTATCTTTAATTTCCTGTTTTAGGTTCTTGTGCACACACTTGTGTGTGAATACAGTCAGCATAGCATGGAGATCAGAGGACAGTTGGGTGGACTCCATTTTCCTCTCTGCTTAGTAGGTCCCAGGGTCAGACTCACTGGCAGGTCTGGCAGAAAGGACTGTTACCCACCGAGTCAAAGAAGACTGCATTTCTTGCTCTGCTTTGTGAGAGTCGCTCTACGGGCTCCTTTCTTTTCTGTCGTTCTCTGTTTAATTTCCAAGACTCCCTTGTGTCTTCTGCCTGTTACTTTTTTTTTCATCCTGTTTTCTAGAATTGAGCCTGTTGTTACCTCATAGGAATGTAATATATATTATCTATTAAAATATGACTGTATAGACATTCTTATTTCTCTTGTCCTGAGTTTTCATCCTCCTATATGATGCTTTTATGTTGTCCCAATGTTTATCACCCACATGATCATTTCTTGAAAAGTCTGATTATGATCAAGACCACAGGGCTGTTGTTTGACTGAAAGATTTTACATCAGTTGAAAACTCAGGGCTAGTTAGATAGGGCTTTGAACTTTGTGTTACAATGTCGGCTTGCTGGAGAGTCAGCTTCCTCTGCTCTTGAGTTTGCAGCTCCAAGATCACCTCAGCACTCCTGTGTCTCCAAACACAGAAAGAACAAAGATACGTACAGCACAGCCTACTGCTTGTCAGGCTCTTCAGATCTATAAGGGTGCCCATTATTCTCACCGCAGTTTGGGCACAGACTCTGAATGGCAGCTTTGCTGCTTCTAAGGTGATGGGTGGATGACAGAGAGCAGGGGAGGATGGGAGGCAGTGGGTTGAGATGCTTCCTGCAAGTCCTGTCTATGCAGGTGTCCAGAACCCACATGGAATGGGGTTTGGCACACATGGAAAGCTTTGTAGTCCGTGACACTGCTTTTCTGGTTGACTTCCATTGGGAGGATGATGGTGCCAGGGGAAGAGAAGGAGACACCCCACCAATCTTGTCTTGGGTTTTTAAGCCACATTCTCTTCCTGTCACAGGTTGTGAGGCACGCAGTGTTCTCTCCTCTCTGCTCATTCTTCCCTTAAGCCACCTGAGGAAGACCTTAAGAAGATCAAAGCCTTTTTTGTTCTCAACCCTAGTGGATCCTGGCTTGTGTGGTTCTCCAAGGTACAAGGGGTGCCTGTCTTAGTTTTAATTGCTGAGATAAAACACTGACCAAAAGCAGCTTGGAGAGAAAAGAACTTATTTGGCTCTTAGTATCCTGAGTCCATTGACGGAAGCCAAGGCATGAACTCAAGGCAGAAACCATGGAAGAATGATGCTTACTGGCTTGCTCCCCGTGGCTTGCTCAGTTTGTTCTCTTATATATTCCAAGATCACCAGCCAGGGGTGTCACTGCCCACAGTGAGCTGTGCTCTCCCACATCAGTTATTAATCAAGAAAACGGCCCATGTGCAGATCTTACTATGCAAGCATTTTCTCAATTGCATTTTCTCTTCCTAAATGACTAAATTGTGTCAGACTGAGACTCCCAACTAGGATGGTATCCTTTCTTTTCCCCACAGCAGTCAGCACCCAGCCCCCTTTAAGTCTCTGTAAACACAGGTGAGCAGCATCCCCAGAATGTGGATGCTCTCCAGACTGAAGCACTCTCCCCAGAGCTGATGGAACCTTTGGCAGGGATTAGCACTTCAGGTCATTGATTTCAGTGGTTCAGCATCTCGGTCTCATCTCTCCTTATGCATCTGCCTCTTTCAATTTAATTCTAATAACTCTATTGGCACAAAAATTGGAGCAAGCATTGCCAAAGTCAATAAGCAAGTTCCTGCCACCAAGGATGAGTTTGAGTTTGGTATTTCTGCACAGAGAACTCTTTGGGTTGCCCATGTTCTGTTTTCCATCTGTTCTCAGATAGGCTAGTGCATATGAGGAACTGTGTGTTGGATTCTCTCCCCCTGTTATGCAGCTCACCACTTTCTGATGCTTTTTGCTTTTTCTTCCACAGCCCTTTTATACCCTTGTTTTAAGACTAAAATTTGGGTGAGCATTTTTTTTTGCCTTTATTTATTTATGTTGAGAGAGGGAACTGCCACAGAGCCCAAGTGGATGTCTGGGGATGCCTTTCAGGGGTCATTTTCTTCCACTGTGTGGGTTCCAGGGATCGAACTCAGATATTCAGGTTTGGCAGCAAATACTTTCACCCACAGAGTCACCTCAGTGGTCTAGGTAAATAATATTTATTAAACATTACTATAAACTAGGAATTGGGATTGGGTCCTTAAAATGACACTATTTTAAAAAATCTAGAATATGAAAAGAAAAACTAGGGTAGGCTAGTGAAGAAGTATTCACATGTGTTTATCCATCACATCATTCCTATAAACTGTCCTGGGAAGGAAGCTGGTGGTTAGGTATGTGGTTCCATGGCTATGTTCTTGCCTTTTTGCTGCTTTAGCAAACTTCCTTGTGTCTCAGTTTCCTTCCTTATAAAAAGGGGGATGAGAACAGAATCACCTGCCCTCTCAGGTTGCTGTGGGATCATTCAGGGCTAAGAAAGAAAAATTAACATAAAGAGCTTGGAGAAAATGTGCCTGATAGGTACTTACTGAGCAACCATCCCTGCTAGGCTCCGGAAGTTCCTGGCCAAAGCCAGTCTGGTTCCTTCTGCTACAGACAAGATGTTTCCTGCCTGGATGCCGTTCTCCGCCTGGGTCAAGGGCATGGAGTCTGAGCCTAAAATCTCTTGCAAAGTCTTGACACCCCTCCCCCAAAGCTGCCGGGAATGTTCTGATCCCTGGACTTCCTGAAATGTGGTCAGCTTCTTCCTGGGGAGGGCTCTTTTGGTTTGGGTTGCGTCAGGATGGTGCTGGAGTGAGGAGCCTCTAAGTCTGGAGCCAGAAATACTTAGTTCAAGTCCTGGTTCTCCAGCTTTTGCAAATTGTGTGATCTCAGACCAGTCAGTTAACCCGTCCCAGACTTGTGTCACTCAAGGAAACAGTAATGCTGCCAGGATCACAGCATCACAAGGAGGATTCCAGTCATCCATAGAGACCAGCTGGTGCCTGCCATAGAGGAACACCTCATCTACAGACAATCCTCATTTCCAAGCTGATGTTCAGGGCCCTTTTTTAAAATCTATGACCTTGTTTTACCTTCATACATACCTCACAGCCTATCCAAAACTGAGGGGAGAAATAATCAGTGGTAAACTGATCAGATTGTCACACAAGCACAGCTCTGGGGCCCAAACCCAGAAGACTTTGTCACTTATAAACACATTTGTTTTCTCAGAACTGAACTGGCCCCAAAATGTCACACTTGAAAGGGTGAAAAAAGTAGAGGCTAGGGAGATGGTTCCATAGGTAAAAGCAGGTGCTGTGCTGTTTGGGTCCTGAGAACCCATACCATAGCACAAGCACCTGTAATCCCAGAACACCCTAGCAAGAGATGAGAAGCAGAAGCTCACAGGCCAGCTAGCCTGACATGAGCAATGGCGAAGAGACCCTGTCTCAAACAAGGTGGAAAGCATTCAACACTGAAAGTGGTACATGTACTGTGCACACACATGTACATATATACACATGGCAGGGGATTGATACAGAAAGACAGAGTAAGGCTCAAGATCCCATGCAAGTTGCACTGATGCTCATGAGCTGGGCACGTGAAATCCAAATGCCCACCCAGGAAGCAAATTAGAAGGGAGAAAACTCTCTGCAGCCCACAAAAAAACCAAAGCAACAAATCTAAAACTCATATTCACAGAAAACAACAAGCAAGACAATAACTGATAACTTGGAAGCCAGAGAATCATTCAGTCTATTGAATACTGTCCACTTATCTCAGATTTAGGGCCAAAGTAAAGATATAAGAAGAGAGCCAATCAAAGGTCAGAGCAGAGACCAAGAAGACCCCCATGCAGTGTCAGGAAGATAGGTTTTTTTTTAAAGATAACTATTCAAAATTAATTTTTATACATGCATACAATGTATTTTATTCACATTCATCCACTCTTCCTCCAACTCCTCCAAAAAACCAACCTCCCTCCCCCAACCTCCAACTTTTTATTTTTAATGGCTCACTGATTCCAGTGTGTGTTGTCGATATGCTTAGGGGTGTGCAGCCATTCACCAGAGTATGGAGCCACAACCTTTAAAGAAAACTGAGTCTCCCTCTTAGCAGTTATCAGCCATTCTTTTTCCTCAGCTGGGTGTAGGGGCCAGTGAGTTCCACTCCACTCCACACTTGAATGTGATCTGCTTAATCTTATACGGGTCTTGTGCAGACATCCACAGCTGCTGTGAGTTTCCGAGTGCACAGATCTGTCTTAACATGACATATGACATTGTTTCCATTGGGTTCCAGGGAGATGGTTTTGAAGATGAAGACGGTCATCAGGATCAAAATGTGTGTTTGGGTACCATAATCCTTGGAGCCTGTGCATTTACAGGGAACTGTTCAGAAGTTGGGAAGGAATTGTTGGAGAGCATGAAGATTTCCTAATTTTGGAGATCTTTCCTTCTCTGCCCTTACTAGAACTGAAAAGAGGTCCTGAGCAGATCTTATGAGGACATAAGCAATTTATAGATACTGGCTCCAGCGATGGCCAGACCTAGTAGATGCCCTAGCCCCATGCCTTGAATGGTTTAATGGTATCCTAATTTGCTTTCTATTGCTGTGATAAACACCAAGACCCATGGGGGTCAGGCTGGTTCACACTACCATGAGAAACTTTGGAGGAAAGGGCTTATTTCATTACATACTTCACAGTTCAACATGGAGGAAATGGAAGGTAGGCACCCACGGCAGGCACCCAGAGGAAGGAACTGAAGCTGACACCGTGGAGGAATTCTACTCAATGGCTTGCTCCTCACAGCTTGCTCAGCATATTTTCTTCTACAACCTAGGACCAGACCAGGAGTAGCATCACCCACAATAGGATAAGCCCTCCCTCACCAAGTATTTAACAAGGAAATGCCCCCCTAGACATGCCCAAAGGCATAACTAATAGAGAAAATTCCTGAGTTTCTCTAATTTATATCAAGTTAACAAATAACTTGATATAAGTTTCTCTAATTTATATCAAGTTAACAAATAACAAATAGGTGGTTTGACCCTTTCACAGACCCTTGAAGGAATGAGCCACCCTAGATGACGGTAACACTGGACAGGTCATTGATATTAATTTTTCTTACTCTTGTTGGAGATATAGGCTAAGACTTCCGATCCTGAGACACAGGAAGGATGTTAAATTGGAGAGAGGTTCTTTTCAGGATCCTGTTGTGACATGCTTAGGGTAGAGAATCATGGCTGCGGAAGGGACCAGGATTGGGTTCCTCTCCCACATTCCTGTGGCCAATCTGATCCATTCTCAGTGGGGCACTGTATGCTCCGGAATGTTTAGAATGCTGAATAGCTGCCTTTTCTGGCAGTACCGAGCCCCTGTGTACCTATTCTCTTGCAGGAAGCATGAGGCTAGCATAATTCAAGCCACTTAAGACCTAGGTCCAGGGAACAACTCTCCTCTCAGTACAATCATTTCAGCTTTGCCGTATCTGAGGAGTCAGTCATCCGAAGTCCCCCTTCCCTCCCCATCCCCCCTTACAATGTTTCCTTGCTTTATTATTGGTGTCTAGGTGCCATTAACTAACAAAGCCTTATGATTTTATCCCAGTGAAATAGAATTCTCTATGTCAGCTGTCTCATACACTGAGGAAGTGGGATCTCTAACCCTGCAGACTCGCACATTCCCCTAGGAAGTCTGCTTTGCTATTACTGAGTCTCATCACCTCAGACATTCTGCTCCCCCTGGAGATTCTGATCACTGATCTCTGGGAAACCCAAATGGGTGTTTGCATCTGTGTGGTGAAGAAATAGGCCTTTCCCAGGAAGAGATACAAAAACTGAGTGAGAGTTTGAAGGAAGGACTGAACGATGGGGACCACAGACGGAGCTGGAATTGGCAAACTCATCTTGATGGTTGTGAGGGACTTGGAGTGGGCCCATAGAAAGGACCAAGGGTCAAGAGGCTGAGATGGGGCCAGTGGAAGAGAAAGGCCTTATGTGGGGCAGGCAGAGGGAAGGAACATCTAGAAGACATCAGTCTCCATATCTCCTTGCCATTGGTTTGTTATAATATCACCTACTAAGCATAGCATCACTAGAAGTGACTCTTATATCACTTACATCACTCCTATATCTTATATCACCTACATCTTATAGAACTCTTATATCACATGGAGTGGAGTGGAACTCACTGGCCCCTACTCAAAGCTGAGGAGAAACTGACTGTTGATGACTGCTAAGGGAAAGAGACTCAGTTTTTTTTTTTTTTTTTTTAAGGGTTGTGGCTTCATGCTCTAGTGGATGGCTGAACACCCTAGGCATATGAACAATACACATTGGAGCCAATGAGCTATTAAAAATAAAAGTTAGAGAGGCTGAGAGAGAGAGGATGATCTGGAAGAAGTTGAGGGAAGAGCAGGTAGATATGATTAAAATACATCAGACACAGTGACTCTTGTCAACCAGTTGGTGATTATTTTTTCAATGAGTTGCTGAACAGATTCAGTCTATAAGTTTGAGAATATTTGTTTATGCACAGTGGAGTTTTCGATTGCTTGAATCCTCATAAGTCTCCAACATGTTCTCACTGGGTGCATTGTCTTAAATTCAAACAAGTGAACTCAATTAAGAAGCAAGAGCCATCCTGCTGTTTGGGTTTATTGGCAATTAGATTTCTCAGCCAACATTTATTTATAACAATCTTATGCATCATCCTCTTGGTTCTTGAAATAACCTACTAGCTCCATTTTACAGAGATAAAATTTAGGCCTTCAAAAAGATTTGAATAAAGTCACATGGATAATTCTAGACTGAGTCTAATTGTCAGTAACAATCAACCCTCACAGTTGGCTACCGAAACCCTCATTTCTTTCCATCAAGCACATTCCTCACTGAGGCCACAGACTTTCCTAAACTGAGCCCTCTTCTCAACCCTAGTACACTGATATTTGATCAATCATGGTTACTAATATTTGACCAATCAAGGTAATTTGATTCTCTTTGCTGGGAGTTGGTTTATAAAGAAACATGGAATCCAGTTCTGCATAATGCAATTGAATACCTCTTTTATGGATGCTTCTGGAAAAGATTTTTAAGACTTTTCAAAGAACTACAAGGAGTATTGAATTCTCTTTTCTGGCTTTGAACATGTTTGCCCAGGGAAATGATTATCAGAGGTCTGGCAGCCATTTTGTGGTTGTGAAGAAAAATGGCTGGGAATAAGTATAGAAACAGCCAGGCTGGAGAGATGGCTCTGTCCTCAAAAATGGAGAGATGGCTTTGTCCCCTGATATTCCAGATTAATTTAATTAAATACATATCACCACAATTTTGGATCATTATTTCTTAAAGTGGTGAATTATTTAACTCTGAAGTTCCCCTCTTTCTAAACATAATGTTATTCATAATGTATTGCTGGAGCTGTTTATTGTTGTTATTTGTTTATTTTTTTAAGACAGACTCTGTTTACCTCTGGTTGACCTGGAACTCACTATATAGAACAGGCTGGCCTTGGATTCACATGGATCTTCCTCCCAAGAGCTAGGATTCAAGGTGTGTGCTATCACAGCTGGCATTTCATGTTTTATTAATGTTTGCATCATTTTGAATGGTGTTGAGAGTTATTGCTTATTAGTTAGCAAAAATATATTAATTAGCCCCATGTCATAGGACCACCTTCCATGGACCACCTTGAAAGAAAATGGTTTTGGTGTTCTCCTTTTAAGTTTATCTATTTATAGAAGTGTTTTGCCTGCATGTATGTATGTGGACCAAGGGGACCACTGTTAACCACAGAGGTCAGAAGAGGGCACCATATGGAAGTTACAGATGGTTCTGAGCTACCATGTGGGAGCTGAGAATTGAACCCAGATCCTCTGGAAGAGTAGCCAATGTTCTTAACTACTGAGCAGTCTCCTCTCCAGCCTGTTTTATTATTCTTGAGATGAACCTACCCGGGATGAAGCAAAAAACCACTCCAACTGGGTGGATGATGAAGACAGAGGCAGCTTTCTGGTCTCACAGTTTAGCCCATCTAATCCCAAACTACAATATTAGAAGGGACTTTTGGGATATATACTTAGATGATTTTTAAGCTTGAGTCAATGGACTTCTGTAGTTATACAGGGTTGCCACACAAACCTATGAATATTTTCTTCTAATTTTGTTTGTTTTATAATTTAAAATGCTTAAAAAGTAATTTGGCCAAGCATCATGGAATAACCCTGCAAACCTGACATGTAGGGAGTCCAGACAAGAAGTTTGTGAATTCAAGGCCAACCAGAGATACATCAAAAGACACTGTGGTGATATATTGTATATCTAATAAAGTTTGCTTGAAAATCAGAGACAGAACCACCCACAGAGTTAGCCTTAGAAGTCAGGGAGATGTGACCCAGGCCTTTAATCCCAGCACTTGGGATCCTGAGCCTAGGCTTCTAGTACTTGGGAAAGTTGAACCAAGAAGTGAGATAGCTGGGAGAAAGATAAGGCAGTAGGATTCAGGAGTTCAGCCCCTGGCTTTCAATCCCTTCCCTGGGCTGAGGACTCAGAGACATTGAGTCTGGGGATTCCCGAGAGAGGCTGGGTAAGAAGTGGCTGTGGATTCTTCATTTGTCTTTCTCTGTTCTTTGAGCTTTTCCCCAATACCCTGATCTGGGATTTTATTATAAAACCAAGTAGAATTTGTGCAATAAGACTCATTCTCAAGAATAACATCAAATAAATGTGCATAAATAACACAGATAAATGTTTATGTGACCAATGTTTACATGCTAAAACCAAAGACCATAGTAAGCTGAGCTCCTGGTTCTCTATGCTTATGTGTGTACAGGTCTCATCCCAATTGTTTTGTAAATGTTGATTCAGAATGTTGCTCTTCTCTACTGACCTGTACTCTATTATTTATTGATTTACTTGTTTTTAATATTTGGAGATGGAACCTTACTATGTAGCTCTGGCCTACCTGGAATTAGTAAATGTGATGTAGACCATACTAATGTAGACCAGGCTAGTCCCAAACTCACAGAGATCCACATACTTCTGCCTTCCAAGTGCTAGGATTAAAAGTGTGTGCCACCATGGCCAGCTTTATTATTATTTTTCTAAGTGAAGACCTCTCATGCTTATTTATATAAGATCATGCACATGAATTAAACATAGGATGTACAGGCCAGATGAAATAAAAAGCCAGATAAAATTGGCTTTTGTTAAACATTTTGTGTGGTGCGGTGATATATTGTATATCAAATAAAAATTGTCTGAAGATGAGAGGGTAGAGCCAGCCACAGAGTTAGCCATAAAGTCCAGGCAGTGGTGGTACATACCTTTAATCCTAGCACTCAGAAGGCAGAGGCAGAGATCTGTCTGGATCTCTGTGAGTTCAAGGCCACACTGGGCCACACAAGATTAATTGAGTCTGAAAGAGAAACAGAGCCAAGCAGCGGTGGCGCACACCTTTAATCCCAGCACTAGGAAGATTGAAACAGGAAGTGATATGGCTGGGCAAAGAAAGGTATGTAAGTAAGGCAGGAGGAGACAGGTGCTGGACCCTCCCCTTCCCTTTCGGCTGAGGACTCAGGAGTGGTGACAAGTTTCTCTAGTGCTTGTTCCTCTGTCTCCCTGATCTTCACTTCACCTGCACTGGCTATGGATTTTTAGTAAAACCAATTAGGAATCATGTAACAGTTGGTAAAAAATACAATAATCAATTTTATAAACAACAAGAGGACCAGTCTTGTAAAATGTCACACTGGGAATGTTTTTAGAGCTTCTCAGATCTGGGTGCTTTTCTTTCCCCCTTGGAAGTTAGGTAATCTCACCTTGGCAGATCAACACATCTGGGTTAAACCTATGTCACTGGTCATCAAAGAATTAAATATAAAATTTGGATTCAGTGCTTCAAGAAAATTAATTGTATTTATTTTTAAATTTTGAGTAAGCATCTGACAGAAACCAGCCATGGGGGATGAGGGCCATCACTCATGTGATAACTGCTAGCAGTAGTTATCAGGTGGCCAGCAGCTTTCTGTCCTCTTGTCTATACTGACTGATTCACCTACCTGACAACCTTGTACAGTGGATTCTACTCATGGGTCCATTTTATCGATGGGAACACCAGGACAAGGGTGCTCAGCTGGCATGCCAGCATCCTGGGATTTGAGTGCAGAGTTGACCTCTGGGATCCAGACTCCGATTATGCTCTTTTCCTTGAAATGGTGAACATTTACTGTATTGGAAAACCTCTTTGAGGCTCAGTACCTTTAATCTTGACACACCCCAGATTAAAAAACAAAACAAAGAAGATCAAAATTTGACTTGTTTAAAGTTTTTCTTTTTTCTTTTAAATTATGTATATGTGTGTCTGCGTGTGGGTTTGTGGGCAAGAGTGCTGGAGACAGAGCGAGGAGAAGAGGGAACTGAGGCTCCTGGGGTCAGAGTTAAAGGAGCCTGAGATGGACATGATGCAGCTAGCTGAACTCTGGTCCTCTAGAAGAGCAGCTGATGCTCTGAACCCCTGAGCTGATTCTCCACACCCCTTTGCTGTTGTTTCTGTTTTCTGAGACAGACCTTCACTGTGTTTTGCTCTTTTCCCTGAACTCAGCCATCATCCTGACTCAGCATCCTGAGGGCTGAGATTTCCCAGCACATACCTGGAAATCCACAGTTGTGGAGAGCAGGTTGTGTGTGCTGGTGCTGCGCCCCTTACACTCATCCTCTGGCTCTCAGACCTTGAAACTGCGGGGTGAACAAACCCTTCCAGCTACAGCCTACCTGTGTGAGAAAGAACCAAGTCACTAAACACAGTGACCTGTGGGGTGGCAGGAGCCTGCAGCAATCACTGATCTTCCTTATTGTTAAATTCTTGTATCTATTGAATTGCAGATTGACTTAGTGACAAGAAAATGTTACCAC
Organism: Sigmodon hispidus; assembly: GCA_004025045.1. Taxonomy (NCBI): domain Eukaryota; kingdom Metazoa; phylum Chordata; class Mammalia; order Rodentia; family Cricetidae; genus Sigmodon; species Sigmodon hispidus. The sequence continues at coordinate 50,302 of PVIH01008841.1, read as the reverse complement.
ACTAAATTTAGACCTATTCTTTGCTGGTTGTATCTGATGAATATAGAGCTGTCTTTCCTGATCTTGGTGATGACCTTAGAAAACTCCCACAGTTGGAATAGAACAAATATTAGAAAAGCACTTAAGAGTAGGCAGAGGCATTCAGTGCCCAAACAAAGAGGAGTCTGTCTGTCTGGCATCACCAGAAGGCAGGAGGTGGACGGTGTTGGCGATGGCTGGCGGCTCGGCAGGATGAGGGCCAACAGCTCTGTGCAGCTCCTGGCCTTTGAAAGAAGGCCAACATTGGTGCAGCCAGTACCGCTTCCCTCCAGGCAAGAAAAAGATCAAGAGGGTGAGACACCTGCCCCTCTGTCCTGCTACAGAACCCCCTCCAGGCTTCTGTTTCTTTCCACAGGTCAGACTGGTCAATAGTCAATGCAAGGAGAGCTGGGAAGGTAGAAAAGCATGTAAACAAGTCCGGACTGGCTCCTGAGCCAGCAAAGAAAACAAAGGCTCTTCTTGCCAATGTGTTCACAACAGTGCCCAAGTGTTCCCTGGGCACTCAGGCCCGTGCGACGCTCCACTGTAGAGGTTTTCCTGACCTGAAGAATTTGCTAGATGAGTTTGCAAACCAGTTTTTTCAGGGCTAAGGAATTATGAAAAATTCTTAGCTTCCTGCAGGTATCTCCACGTAAGGCATTGGATCTTTAAGGACATTTCAAACTCTATAGTGTTCTAGTCCCTTGTGAATAGTTACCTCTCTGCTCCCCACCTTCAATGCCACTGTCAGCAATACATGGTGATCTGTATTTTTCTGGCAATGGAAGTGATTTTTGTATTGATTTGAAGTGATGGAGGCAATTGGAATGTGGCCTGTGAATTTTATCTTAAAGGCTGCCAGTGCCACAAGTGTAAGAAACAAGGGTGAGGTATAGGGATACAGGCACAGGGGTCTAACATGCACAAGTTCCTGGACCTAATCCTCAGCACTGAAACATAAACGACCGTGTAGAAGGATAGGTATAGGAAATTAAAGGAAAAATTACACTAAACGTAACTTCTCACTGATTGTTTTTTCTTTTCCTTAAACAAGAGGCTTATTTAGTTTCGTGGTTATATACTAATTTATTATGCACATGTTTGTGTGTCTGCATCAGCTTATGTGTACCATGTATGTCCAGGTACAGAGGGCATCAGATTCCCTTGGACCTGGAGAGATACTGGGATGCAGGGGGAACAGACCTGGGTCCTCTGAAGGAACAATCGAGTGCTGGCTGCTGAGCCACTTCTCTAGTCCCATTCTACAATCACATCCCAGCCTTTTATCACAGGGTTTAAGAGAAGCCCGGGACCACATAGCCCATTACCTTCATGCTTCTGGGCACTGTTAGCATCTGAGATGGACCAGCTTCCCGTGTGTAAACGTAAGGGAGGGGGAAGCAACCCGTGTCCCCACCCCATCTCTGACAGTGACCCAGGAATATTTATAACACTCTATAGCAGCCCCACCCCTGCCCTCTTTTCTGCGATAGGACAGCTGGGTACCTTGGTGGCCATTCCTGAGCACAGGCGTGAGAAGGAGCACACCATAAAGTGAGCAGCAGTCCTCCAGCTCATCTTTGTAAGTACTGGGTGCTCTCAGCTCCACCTCTCTGCTTGAAATGACAAGAGCAGTTTTGTTATTGTTGTTGTTTGTGTGACTTTTCTCTGTTAGATACTGCCTGATTGTGTACCAATCAAACCAAAGCTAGGGAGATGGCTTAATGGTTTAAGCACCCTCTAGCACTCCTCATAAAAAGCCAGGTTTGAGAATGTACTCCTGTAATCCCAGGACCTGGGAAGATGGAGACCGGGGGGATGCCTGTGCTTACTGGCCAGCTGAATTGGTGAGCCCCAGGGTCGGTGAGAGCCACTGTCTCAAGAATAAGATTGAGAGTGACTGAGAAAAGTACAAGATGTTGACATCTGGCCTCCACATGTACATGCAACACGTGCACAAGCACACATGCATTTTCACATGCTTCCAACAAAAAAGCTAAACAGGAGAGTCTCGACCATCCTTATTTGTAGCCAATATAATTACATATACACAGAAACCAAGTGCATGTACAGTTAAACATTAGAAATGCCAGGATGTTCAGCAGGTTGCTGGATTCAAGACCAATACACCGATAAAGGCCAATGAGCAAGTCATGCTTATGAATACCATCCATGATTCTGCCCGCCCACCTCCCGCATCTAATCAGGTACTAAGTCCAGTTGAGTAAACATATCCAATATTTACAAAATGCACCGACATCTCCCCACCATCTCCTTAAGCCAGGCCACTGTTCTCTCTCATCTATGTCAGAAACTTTCTATTAGCCTTCCTGAATGCAGCTCTACTGCGTGTGTCCCGTCCCTCAGAGAATAGCTGGAATTCTTGTGAAGCCACTCGCCTACTTCAAAGGCTTCTCATTGCTCTTGAAAAGAATTCTCAGCTCCTGAGGTCCATGAAGCCTTTTACCACCTGTCCGGACTGCCTTCCCAGCTTGCTTTCTTGCGATTCTACACTTCCGACTTGAGAACTCCGGCCATCCTGAGTGAGCCTCTCAAAGCACTGGCCCTACATGGAACATCCTCTCTTCACTTCCCTGACTCTCTGGCTCTTTCTCTTTTTAAAAATGATTAATTTTATGAGTGCTTTGTCTGTTAACATGCATGTGTACCATGTGAATGTTTGGTGCCTGAGGCGGCCAAATGAGGATATCAGATTCTCTGGAACCAGAGTTAGAGATGCCAGAGTCGCCAACATTTGTGAGCTGCTGTGTGGGTGGTAGAAACTAAACCTGGGTCCTGTGTAAGGGCAGCCAGTGCTCTTAGCCAACGTTCCATCTCTCCGGCCTCTCCCTCTTTAGCTTTTCATCTACTCTTAAGCTTTAGGTTGGCCATTGTTTTCTCTGGCCTCCTGAGGTAGTCAAGAAGCTCTGCTGGCTACACATTCAGCTTCCTGCCTCTTCATGGCGTTGAACATGCCTTGTGGAATGGCCTGGTAGTCCTCCTTCCCCATCAGCCAACTGAAGGCTCCACAAAGGCTGAGAGTTTGCCTCCATTTATTTTATATTTAACAAGCAACCTGGTGGGTGCTTATTAAATATTTATGAATAATAATTCCCTCTATGTACATCTCAGAGAGTGGGTTCAAAAATGGGGCTCAGGAAGAAAGGATAGGTGAGAATAAAGACAGCTAAGGTTCTTCCCATGGATCACAGCCCTACAAGAGTCACCACAGAGAAGCCCAACTCAGTCACATCTCCCGCAACTACACATTTGCTATCTCTAACTTCGAAGCAGAGAACGCTTAGGAAGCCTGGGCTTATAGGGAAAGAATAGAGAACCCAAGAATAACAACACAGATCTGCCTGAGTATGTCATGAACATGGATGACTCAGATGTTCCTGAGAGGTGACACAGCTTTCCTTTATTCCCCTGGTAACTCCCACAAGTGGGATAGCTTATTATCCTTAGTTGTTGATGAGGCATACCATTTTTTCTAAGAATTTTTAAATTAGTTCTTTGAGAATTTTGTGCAATGCATTTTAATAATATCACTACCTCCTCTCCTCCAGATCCACCTCCACTTCCCTTCCCATCTAGGTTTCTGTCCTAAAAAAAAAAAAAAAAAAAAGAAAGAAAAGAAAAATCAGGTCCAGTTGGTGTTACCCATATTCTTTTGGAAATGTGGCCAGCCCACCAGGAGCCACATCCTTAACAAACACCGAATGTCCCAATTCCAGCAGCTGTCAGTTGCCAACAGAATAGGATTTTGTGCTCACATGCTTTCTCCATGCTGGCCTGGCTTGCACTCATACAGGTCTTGTGCATACTGTCTCCAACACTGTAAATTCCTATGTGCAAGACAAGACTTGTTTCTCAGAGAAGATAAATGGCCTAGTCCAAGCCACAATTTGTAGGAGATCATCCAGCTGCCAAATGTCACTGTTTTTCTAAAAAACGCTAGGTAAATACTGAAGTGCGTTTATGTGGAAGATTTTATAGTTGGCCAGAAGTTTATTGGATACATGGGTCATCTTACACATATTCACTTAACAAGGGCTTTCAAGCCATCTAGTGTATTGACACCATTCTAACAACTGAGGAGACACTGAGCAAAAGCAGAGTGAATAAGAATAAGAGTAATTGTTCTATGGTTTGCCTTACTCACTTTCAATACATCTCCTTTCCCATATTGGCACACTAATGGCTTCATTGTCTTTAAAAACCCTATTATTTGTTAGGACAGGAGAATCATTGTCAGTTACACATCCCTCCTGTTGATGGTTATGTGGATGATTTCCAGTTTCCTAATATCTTAAGCAATTTTTCAGTCAAGCTACTTGTTTGTGCATATACACGTTTGTTCAGCCATCAGATTTCTGCCAGGAGAGCTGGTCAGGTGAAAGGTTATACACTTCCATCTGGACAGGCACAGGCAAATCTCTTGCTCCTGTCTCTTGGGCCACAGCAAGTTCAACTCCTGCCCACACTGGAGAAGGTTGTCTCCCTTTGCCCTCCGTCAAAACAAACCTTCGAGCCAGGTGTGGAGATTCAAACCTTTAATCTCAATATTTGAAAGGGTGAGACAGGATTACCAGGAGTTCAAGGCCAGCTTCTTCTCTGTAGTGATTGTCAGGCCAGTCTGAGCTACAGAGTGAGACCTCATCTTTAAAAATGCCCAAACAAGCTAGGCGGTGGTGGCACACACCTTTAAGTACAACATTCTGGAGGCAGAGGCAGATGGATGTCTGTGAGGCAGAGGCAGTTGGATCTCTGGGAGTTGGAGGCCAGCCTGCTCTACAGAGACAGTTCCAGGACAGCCAGGGCTACACAGAGAAATCCTGTTTTGAAAAACCAACCAACCAACCAATCAACCAATAAATAAGTAAATAAATAATAAATAAAAATGTCCAAACAAGACAACTTGTCAATCTTTGGTCACTAAGGGCTGGAGATCTCAAGTGTTTATTGACATTCTTGTTGTTGTTGTTTTTTCCCCTGCATTACATCTTCTTCCTTATTAATCTAAAGGAATAATTTTAACATTTGTGTATCAGCCCTTTGAACACAGGATAATGTCAAAAGAGATTTTTCCAACCTATCCTTTGGAAACTAACTTTTCTTTCAGCATCATCAAGTGTTGCATAACCTACACAATCATTTAATATCACAATGTTAGCATTCCTTTTTTTTATTCATTCATCCAGTGGAGTGGGGTGTGCTGCTCGTGGGGGTCAGACAGCACCTATTGGACTTAGTTCTCCCCTCCCACCTTGTGTGGCTTCTAGAACTCAGACTCAGGCTATCAGGCTTGGCCACAGGGGCCTTTACTCTCTGAGACTTCTTGCTGGCCTTGTTATGTCTTTGAAGGGTTTAACATTTGTTTAGAAAGATGTTATCACTTCTAGATTTATTTAGCACCTATTCATAAAGTAATTATGTGCACGGCACTGTTCCTCGCACTGGCGTAAACTAGATTCTCTGTATTTCTCTTAGTGATTCTATTGTTGTTATTTCACAAATAGGCTGTTAATCATTAGGAATTGATTTCCAGGGATTATGTACAAAGGGGAGCTGACTTTTCCCGTGCTGGGCCTGACGGAAGACAACTGAGGAATGTGAGCTCCATCCCGACAGCTGATTTCCATACACAAGTGCTGTAGGGTCTGTTTTTAGCTGCTTTGCTGCCGACACTGCACCACACTGTTTTAATTACCATAAATTTGTAATATGCTTGCTATCAGGCAGCACAAGATCTTCTTAATGACCCATGCCCAAAAGATGAGTTTTGAGAACCATTCCAAACTGATTTTACACTTCTCTTGTCATTTTGACAGACTTATATAGGGCATGGATTAAACCAGGGGTGGCCCATGATCTCTTTGTAGTATTGTTTCCATAGGAAGCATCTATGTCTTTCTAAGCAAGTAAAATATAATTTTGGTTTTTTTTTTTTTTCATGAATCTTTCATAGATCTTTCTAGATGTATTTTGGTTTGAGGCTAGAGGATAGTTCAGTCGTGGAGTCCCTAGGATGCTCAAGCCCCTGGCTTGATCCTCCAAGAAGTGTTCTGAGTTTCTAGTGATATTAATTTCTAGGTGTGCTGGTTCCTCGTCAACCTGACACAAGCTAGGGAACCTCAGCTGAGAGATTGCTTCCATCTAATTAGCCTATAAGCAACTGGAGCATGTTCTTCATTAATGATTCTTCATTTACGGCAAGAGCCCAGATCACTGTGGGTGGCGCCACTCCAGGCAGGTGGTCCTGGGGTGTATAAAAAAGTAAGGTGAGCAAGCCATAGGAAAGAAGCCGGTAAGCATCGCTCCTCCGTGGGCTCCCGTTTCTGTCTCGAGCTCTTGCCCTGACTTCTCTTCATGATTAAGTGTAAACCTTAAGATATAAAGTAAAATAAATTCTTTCCTTTTTCAGGTTGCTTTTGGTCATGGTATTTATCACAGCAATAAAATCAAGTAAGCATATTATGTAAAAGTATCTTGTGTTACATTATAGTTATTAATTGGACTTTGCCAGCATGCAAGAAAGTGTTAATTTTTTTTTTCTGAAATGATACTTTTTTTCTGTTGATTTTGTGCTGGGGCCTCATGAATGATATGACTGAGTATACCCCCAAACCATTTTAAATTGACTTTTTTTTTTTTCATTTTGTGACAGAGTCTCACTGTATAACTTTGGCTAGCTTGGAATTTGCTATGTAGATCAGGTTGGGCTTAAATTCATAGACCCCCACCCTGACTCTGTCACCTAAGCACTGTGATTTAATTAATTCATTACTGGTTTTGGAAGTGAGTCTTAGCTGCTTAGGCTGACCTGCAACTTATAGCCATTCTCCTGCCTCAGTCCCCAAGTGCAGAGACACCAGGCTGGAGCCACCACAGCCAGCTGATTCTAATTTTTTCCCAGTTATTTCTCTTGACACATCTGGGTGGATGGCTGTGATGGACAGCTCTGCACTCCATGGACTCTTTGATCTGCATTTAAGCCCTTCACACATGTTAACTCATCTATCATAACCGCCCTGTGCAGGAGTCACTTGTATTAACCCTGTTTTTTAGCTGAGGGGTCAGTGGACTCACTAAAAGCCATGCTGTAAAGGTTTGCCTCAAAGGTCCCTGTCTGCAACCTTACTTACAAAGAATAGATTTAATTCTAATTCTATAAGATTTTTGCCTCGGGGCTGGAGAGATGGCTCAGCGGTTAAGAGCACCGTCTGCTCTTCCAGAGGACCCAGGTTCGATTCCCAGCACCCACATGGCAGCTAACAACTGTCTGTAGTTCCAGTTCCAGGCAAACACCAAGGCAAATAAATAAATAAATAAATAAAGTTTAAAAAAAAAAAAAGATTTTTGCCTCATCCCTCCCCCCTCTGTTACACTGAGCAAAACTCTGAGAATATGAGTGATAAGAACGACAGATCTGGTCCTATAACTGGGTAAACAAGGCACTTGCCATAAGTGCAGAATTCAGTGAGGCTTGTGAAAGTTTCCTGCCAGAACAGAAGCATTTTAATGATGTTCCTACTGTCTTAGATTGGAAGTAAGACAAACCACTAATGCTGTTAGTTGGAAGTTGTATATTTTGTTCTCCAGGGATTTTTTTTTATGTTAACTTTTATTTAAGAATATTTTGGTTTGCAGACGATTTGATGGGTGTTTTGGCAGTTTTGTTTTAAAGGAATGGATGTTTTTGTGCATACGGTTGTTCTTGAGGTTGTCAGCTGTTCTCAGCTTCTGCATTCTGGATGGGCATGTCATGCCTGTAGTCCCAGCTCTGAGAATCTGTAGGGAGCTTCCTCACTCTCTTCCGGGAAGGCTTCCTCTCTTTCCTTTACACTATCTGTTATATATTCATGTTTATGTGTGGTCCACACATCACTCATAACTTAAGGGACATATTTAAATTCCTAGATTTAAAATCATTTATTAGAAATGGCCATTGAATGGGTATAAGGAGATGGCTTCTTGAGTTAGAGTGTATACCGTGCAAGCGCAAAGACCTAGGTTCAGATCCAGCCATGGCCATTCACACACTTTTTGTTTTATATGTATGAATGTTTTGCCTACATGTATGTATGTGAGCCGAGTGTGTATCTGGTGCCCACAGAGGTCAGGCGAGGTTGTTGGATCTCCTGGAACTGGTGTTACCCAAGGTTGTAATCTGCCATGTGGATGCTGGGAACAGAAATTAGATCTGCTACAAGAACATGTGCTCTTAACTGCTTAGCTATGTCTCCAGACCCTCTCACATATTTGTAACCTCAAACCTGAATGGCAGACACGGGATTTCTGGGGCTCACTGACCAGCCAGCTCAGCCAAAATATGATGAGCTCCAAATTCAATGAGAGACCTTGCCTATAGAAAATAAGGCATAGATAGCGTAATAGAGCAGGGTACCCAAAGCCCTCCTCTGACTCTGCACGTGCATGCACGGTGTTCACACATCCACAAACATATGCAAACACATGCATATGCATAGAACACCACACACACACACACACACACACACACAGAGTCATAGAAGCTGATCAAGTTGGTTTTTTTTTTTTTTTTTTTTTTTTTTTTTTTTTTTTTTTTTTTTTTTTTTTTTTTTTTTTTTTTTTTTTTTTTTTTTTTTTTTTTTTTTTTTTTTTTTTTTTTTTTTTTTTTTTTTTTTTTTTTGTTTGTTTGTATTTTCTTTTTAAAACAAAAATCTCATTGTGTAGCTCTGGATGGAATTCACTATGTAGATCAGATTGGCCACAAACTCACAGCAATCTGCCTGCCTCTGACTTCTCAGTGCGGGGATTAAAGGCATTTGCTATCAAACCTGTCATTTTTTTTTTAATACTCAGCAAAATGATCACATGGGACTGAATTTCACAAGTAGCAGGAATTGTCTTCCAGGATTTTCCTATTCTAAATAAGCAATGCATATCTTGATCTCATGCATAAAATTAGTGGATTGCCAGGTCTTTCTGTTTTGTTTTGTTGTTGTTTACTTTGTGTGTGTGTGTGTGTGTGATGGTTGAACTCAAATCCAGGGCCTTGTGCATGCTAGGCAAGGGCTGGATCCCTGAACTTCATCCTCAGCCCTTGGTTTTGGAGTTAGGGTCTCACTGTGTACCCCAAAGCTGACCTGAAACCCATTAGCTTCCTGCTCCTGTTTCCTGAATGTCAAAATTGCAGGTGTGTATTAGTTATTTGTCTTGACGCAGCAATAAAACTCCTCACAAAAGCAATGCAAGGGAGGAGGAGTTTATTTTGTCTTGCACTATGAGGATGCAGTCCATCATGGAGGGGGAGGTGTGGTGGCATGTGGTGGGGCAGCTGGTCACACCGAGTCCACAGTCAGGAAGCAGAAAGATGAATGCTGGTGTCCACTTACCTTCAGGACCTGAGGCAGCCCATGGAATGCTGCTACCCACAGTAAGGTAGGTCTGCCCACCCCAAATAATATAGAAACTCCTCATTCCACCTGCCCAGAGCTTTGTTTCTGTGACAAATTCCATTAATAGACAACCAAGGCTAACTAACCACTGCACAGGGGAGGAGGGGTTTATTTGGCTTTCCATTCTAGAGGAAGAAAGTCTGTCATGTGGCAGAGCGTGGAACCAGCAAGATTGGCAGCTGGAGGGAGGGGAGAGCTCACATCTTGACCTGCAAACAGGAAGCAGAGAGCAAGCTGGGAATGGTACAAAGCTTTAAAATCTCCAAGCCTGCCCCCAGTGATATACTTCCTCCAGTAAGGCCACACCTCCTGAACTCACTCAGAGAACACCAACTGAGGACCCAGCATGCAAATGCAGGCGCCTATGGGGAGCATTTGCATTCAGACTACCACACCTGGATACTACCATTTTATTTTAAACCCCTTCATTTTACATCAGTCCTCCTGAAGCACACTTTGAGCGATGCTATTCTCAATCATAGCAGGTTTCTTTCCCTGGCAGCCTGGAGGAATCTGGCACACACATCCTAGTGGCTCTCTCTCTTCTCCATGGTGAGGGAGGCGTGGATAAAGATTGCCATTCAATATTCAGGGCCTCCTCAATATTAATTTAATAGAAAAATCTCTCAGCATGTTTTATAGGAAATCACAGAAAGTTCTCCACAGAGCAAGGCTCTACAGGGAAGACTCCTTCTAGCTAGTCTCTTGGGACCTAAGTAGTTGGTTTGGGAAGACAATGAGCTAGCTTGTAGATAGGAAAAGGCACCCCTACACACTTACACACACACACACACACACACACACACACACACACACACACCGTCTGGGACTGACTCAGGCAAGGTAGGCCTGTGTCACTTTTTTTCTTTTTCCAGGAGAACTTGCTGATCTGACTGCCAGAGACTTCCAAGAAAGGCTTGCATGGGAAAGAAAGCCCTGAGTGATAGGGAGCGCCCCCGCCCCCCCTGCTGATGTAGACCAGCGTACCCAGCGACCAGTGAAAGACTATTGCACTCCCATCCTGCCAGCATGCCCCGAAGGACTGAGCAGATAAGAAGGAATATGAGACATGCTCGTCAATAAGAGCATCTTCAGAAGAAGGAAGGGGCAGCATTGCAACTAAATAAACTAGGAGTCACGGCGGTAACAAAGCATTCAGTTATGAATAAAGAAAGAAAATGTTAAAACAATAACAAGCAAATCAAAAAAACAAGAGGCTTTCACATTGTATCCTCAGGTACATGACAGGAAGTTCAACATGGCTACTAGAATGCAAATGCTCCCCATAGGCGCCTGTTTTTTCTCTTTTCCATTCAGAGTGGGTTGGATTTTCTCTCTGTGTTATAAAGGGCTGCTGGGCTTACAGTAATTGTGCCCAACCATATCCACAGCAGGAAAAGTGGGAACAGACAAGAGGGTAAGGAGCAGACTAACCAGGTCTGCTCGTAGAAATCCCATAGGTTTCCCGGAATGTGCTTTTAGTCTCTTCCTTTGATGAGGCTTCAGTCATCTCTAGATCAATTCCTGATCAATGGCTCGGGAGGTCATCACTGTTTTGACTCGGCAGTTTAAGCATCCTCTGTGTCTCTCCTTGCTTGGAGGTCTCCAAGGGTAACTGGAGAAACTAGGATTCTTTTGAAGAGGAGGGATGGATGTCAGATGGTGTCTGTTAGCAGAAGTTGTGTGTCAGAAAGACGCTACTAATGTCAATCACATTGTTTGTAAGGTCAAGGGCAAACTGAGAATGCAGAATTCTATGTTCAAGCATTAAGTGTCATCAGTGGTCAAGGAATTGTGGGGCCCTTCTGAGTTTGTGGACCTGTGTGAGTGTAGAAGCATGGGGAGGATGAGGGGGCAGAGAGAGGGTCCCTGTGCTTCTTAGAAAAAATAACTATAGAAAAGCTGACAAAAGTGGGCATAGAAGACAGTGGATGGGTGCCAAATGCATACCTCTGCCATGGGCAGCTGGGTTGGAGCCTGGGGTAACTTTCACATAGGGCAGATGGAAGAGGGCCTGCAGGTGGGTGTTTTATTCACCCAGGACTGGAAACCCCCACCCCATGGAGACATAGTCCTTCACAGGGAGGAGCCAGCTGCCTGTAGCCCCAGCTCTACCAGGCCCTCACCAGGCTTAACCTCAAGCTATCTTAGGCAGCTCACATGCAATGTAAGCTAGCAATGCTTGCTTGTACCATAGGGTCCATCTGAGACCGCTTTCCAAAGGAAAGACATTGCTGTTCCCTTCTGTGTGGGCACCGCCCACCCTTTGCCTGGTCACCTTCCCACCACCATTGATCCCAAACCCTCCATACAAATTTGGAGGGTGTTAATTCTCAGAGATTCAGTATCAGTGGGGGAAGGCTTGCAGCAGGAAGAGGAGGGAAGAAATAGGCCCTCAGAGCAGGATTGGTTTATGCAAACCTTTTCGGCCCCATCTAGCCTTAGCCACAACCCCAGCCGCACAGTGATGAGCGCAGGGTTTTGGTGACATCACCCGCTCTGCTGCCAGGAGACATAAATTCTATTTCCCAGAAGATGCAGCAGACTGTAGCTTCTGGGCAAACAGTAGCTCTAGCAGTAAATATTGGCAGAGAGGCTTTTAAATGGAAGAGCTGTGTAGACCTGGGGCAGCCAGGCTGCAAATCCCCAAATGGAAAAGGGTCTTATACTTCAGAGGAGAAGATGGGATCCATAGGAGCCAAAGAAATCATTTGAATACCACTCAAAAGTGTTAGCTCCTAAGTTTAATTGTCAAACAAAAACTGTGTTTAGCTGAGGGAGGAGGTGCAGAAACCAGATAGAGCGCCCCTCCAGAAGAAAAAATGCCAAGGTACCACTCATTCTCAGAGGGGTAACAGAAAAGGTGATGGATGCATGGTACTCTGAATGGGGCTGAGGGGGAAGAGCAATAAGGAGAGAGAGAGAGAGAGAGAGAGAGAGAGAGAGAGAGAGAGAGTTCGTTCCCTGGGGAGATATAGAAGGTCACAATTTTAGTCATCCTTGAAGAACTCACCAGAGAGTTCATGGACTCTGAAATTTAGACAGTCTGGGTTCACCTGGAGCAGGGCATCTTGCCAGCCACCCCCCCCCCCAGGAGGGAGGCAGAGGATGTTTTCACCTTGCACACTATCATGTTTCACCTTTCCCAGCATGTTTTCCCAAAAGAGAGCCCATCATTGGGGGGATAGATTCCAGCTATGTCAAGCCTAAACACTGCAAGCTTTAGGCTGAGGGTAGCTCTACCTAGGGAGAGGACAGGACCACCTAATGCCGTGGCACTGACCCAGTTTTGTGTGTCCAATTCTCTCAGTCTCCAGATCCTGTGCAGTGAGCCTGGAGCCTCTTGGGGTTTCCCAGTGAACCCTGACACTAAATGCTAATCTAGAATTTCTCTAATGTGTAGCTCAGTTGGGGCAATGCTTGCCTAGCAGGCTCAAAGCCCTGGACTTGATCCCCAGCACTACATAAACCTGGGGCACAATGCTTATTTACAATCCCAGCACTTGAAAGGTGGAGATCAGAGGATTCAGAAATTTAGGGTTATCTTATCTACCTAGAGCATTGGAGGCCAGCCTAGCCTACAAAATTCTCTATTTGAAAAAATAAAATGATCATTATAAAGAAAACAAAAGACTCAAAAGAAGTAGACTTAGCCTCAAAACTAAGAGATCAAATGAAAAAGAATGGAGGTCTCCAGAGACTGGAAAAGTGGGGAGCATGTGTCAAAATGAGAGACAGATCAAACGGTGTTAAATTCAGTTATACAAGAGAAAAAAATCATTCTGGGGACCCACTGTATAGCATAAATATCATCAGTAATTATGCATTGTTAAAAGATACACGAGTCTTCTCAGCACCTCCAGACATGGTGGTAAAGGGCTGTGATCCTCAAGTTGAGACTGGGAAATATAGAGTTCTAGGCTAGGTTGAATTATATAGCAAGAGCCTATCTCAAACAAGTAAATAAAAATAAAAAAAATAAATACAGATTGTGTATGAGAGAGGCAGAGATTATCTTCCTCACCAGACTATCAGAGCTTTCTCTGCATTGGGGAGTTGGTCTTGCCCCAGCCTCACGCTGAATCATGGGCTCCAGGGGTGAGGAGAGATTCCCTCCAGGGCTTTTTGCTCCATCCAGATCTGAGCATCTTCCTTTCAGAGCTCTCCCAGACACAGATGTCAAGGCAAGAGCAACCAGGGGAGTCAGGCAACCATTTCTCCCTTATCTCTGTATCACAGATCCCAGATCCCAAAATTTGCTGCATTCAAAACTTAAAATGAGCTTACTGAATAAATGAGCAACTCTATCATTTGATATTTAAAGAACAAAACGACAAAAACCTTGATTTGATCTTGAGAACTCCTGAAAGAAGCTGATCAGCTAAAATGTGCTAAAGGGCTGGAGAGATGGCTCAGCAGTTAAGAGCACTTGTTGAGCTGGCAGAGGACCAGGATTCAATTCCCAGAACACAAGTGACGGCTCACAACCATCTATAACTCTCACTCTAGGGAATCCAGTGCCCTCTTCTGGCCTCTGTGGGTACTGCACACACATGGTGCACTTACATTCAGGCACACGTAAGTATCAAAACCAACATCTCATTTTTAAAATGTGTTAAGGATGAAAAAGTTCAAAAGAAGTGAGAGCTGAGGTGAGAAGCACTTTCCTTTCTTCCTTGCTGTTTGTCTGCTGGCTGTAGATTTTGGTCCCCCCACCCCGCCCCCACGTTACCCCCCCCACCATCTAATAAGCCCTGAAGAGGTAGATGCTGAGTGGAGGCTGGAAATAGAATTCAGAATCAAGCTCTTGACAATCTTCCTTCTTTTACTGAGCAGCAGCACCCTCCTTAAACGAGCATCTGCAGTTACCATGGCAACCTAGAGCCTTCCTACTTCACATCCTTGTGTCCAGAACAAGAACCCCATCCTTAGAGGGTCCTCTGTGTACGTGTCTCTGTGTGTGTTCCTTGGGGGAATGAGAATGAGCTAATATTAGGACACTGTGCACTCGGTGATCATTAAGAGACCAGGAAGTACTCACAAAGAAGACTTTTATTTACTTCCCCTAATAGGCCATTGTTGATACTTTAGACCAGGGTACAGAACACTACAGTCTCTAAACTACTGGATGTTTTTGCACAGCCTGTGAGCTAAGGATGCATTTCATATTTTTAACTGTTTGAAAATTCAGAACAAAGGTTTGTGATAGTGAAGACAACGTACAATCAAATGTCAATGTTCACTGCAGAGTTCCCTCAGCCCACAGCCATCCCCCCCCCCCATTATTTGTGTGTAGTCTGAGACCTTTTCTACAATTGGGACAGAGTTGTGAATGAGACTGTATAGCCCACCAAGCCCCACATATTGTCTTCGGCCCTTGTTGGGAAAAGCCTGCCCACCCCAGTCTTAGTGCTCAGTTCAATAAACTTCACTGAGAAAGGACTCATGGAAGGCTCTGCCTAGCCTAGGGTTACTGAGGACCAAGTGTTGCCTCCAAGAGACCAGGGACAGGTTCTGAGTACCAGCACAAGACACTTTTAAAGAAGCCAAGTCTTTGAAAAGAGTCCTACAGGCTGCTTTATACAAAGAGATTCTAGAAGGAGACGATGCAGACCTTGCCAAGGTCTAGACCATTCTGTTTCCAGGAGATCTCAGTCCTTTAGCAGAACCCTCTGGTCTGCTGAGGCAATTCTAGTAGGTGGCAGCTCCTACAGGAGCCTGGGTATGGGTGGGTCTCACATCCAGGCTCCCAGTGCCAACCTGTTCCAACTGGCATTTTGCAAATAGGTGCAGGTATACCCAGCCCTGACATGCTGGAGGCCCTTGGGTCACAACTCCAACAGTCCGTTGATCACCTGCCCTGTGTGGATAGTTGTGTCCCTGTTCCTCCAGCGGATGGCTTTATGGCTTCCCTGGTGCCCTTTTATTGCAGTTCCTGCCTGCAATCAGCTCTCTCCCCTCCTACACTCAGCCTGCCTCCCTCAGACTTATGTCTCCTTCCCTGGTGTCCTCATTGGGCCTTTCGTGATGTCACCTTTAGGAAGGCCTCTCTAGGGAGACACAGGTCAGATTCAAGCACATTCAGTACCAATAAACTATTGAATTAGCAAACTGATGTTCAACACACTAGCAGTGTGTCAGACCTGGCCAAGTGTAGTTCAAGGTCTTCCAGGCCCAGGGACACTGGGCATTGCTTCTGTCCAGGCCTGGTGAATGATCAGTGTTTATATAATATTTGTGAACTGCTCTGGGACACTGGAGAGCCTGACTGGGCTTTGGAAATTAATAAGTGTAGAAGTTGGATTAATTGTTGAGTAGGCAGAGATTTGACATGATCCCGTGGAAGGTGCCTGTTACGATCCGTTCTATCTGGGCACCCCTCGGAGGAAGAGGTAAGAAAGCACAGAGTCAGCAATAGATGCAAAAGGTAGCAATTTGCGGGGCAGGGGAGGGGTTCACATGACCTTATGGAGAAGTGAACTCCAGCTGGAGGCCATGAGGGCTCAGCAGGGTAAAGGAAGCATCCCCACCCTACACAAGGTCATGATGGACGGTGCGTTCACTACCTTTCTCTTTGCTGTAACAAAAATGCCTAAAAAAGCAATTCAAGGAAGAAATGGTTTATTCTGGTCCAGTCTGTTGTGCTGAGGAAGGCATCATAGCAGGAACAGAGGGTGGCTAATCACACTCTAGTGTCTTTAGTCAGGAACACAGAGAGGGCAAGGCATTTCTGCTCAGCTCCCTCCCTTCCTTTTATTCAGCCTAGGACCCCAGCCCATAGGATGGTACCAGCCACACTCAGGGTGGACCTTCCTGTATCGGTTACCCTAATCTGGAGAATCCTTCACATACCTAAGGTGTTTGTTTCCCTGGTGATCCTAAATCCCATCAAGTCTACAATCAAATTAACTGTCACAGATGACAAACGGGGTCTGCAAGCTTCAGAAACAACATTTGGGCAAGATAAAGTCTGATTTTAGGCGTCCAGGTTTGCTTTCTGTTGCTGTGATCAATACTGTGACCAAATACTTGGAGGAATGGTTTCATTTGGATTATACTTCTAGATCACAGACTACAGAGGACAGCCCAAGTCAGGAACTGAAGCAGAGACCATGGAGACTTACTGGCTTGCTCTTCAGGCTTATGTCCAGCTGCCTTTCTTATGCCTTCCAGGACCACCTGCCCAGAGGTGGTATGGCCCACAGTGGCCCTTCTCCATCAAGAGGCAATCAAGAAAGTGTCCCGGACCCAAGACACACATAGGCATAACTGGGAGGGTAATTCTCAATTGAGGGTCCTTCTGCCCAGATGCCTCTAGTTTGTGTATAGGTAACAAAAACAAGGCAGCGTATTAGGGAAGGGCTGGAAGAGTTGTAAAGTCTACACACAGGTGAAAGACCTGGACTGAGGGGGTGTTGTTGTGGGTTGTGTGACCCGCTCTCCTGTGTCTGCTTTTGGCTTCTGTGTGGCCTATCTGGGATTCAGATATCCTTCACACGTTGGTCCAGTGGGCCGGACTCACTCCAGTTCTCCTCAGCAGCACCTCTGTGAGGGTCAAGCCTGGGGTCTGAAGGACTTGCACAGTTGATATGAGAACCCCTCACCATAGCCTCTGCTTTGTCTCCACGCCCTCTGAACACCTTGCTTCTTGGTGTAAAGGAAAAGTGAAGGTCCCAGAAAAAAGCATTATTGGCGGGAACCAAATTATCATAGGCTGCTCTTAGTCCCTTTGAAAGTCATTTATGGCACACCCTGGGCCTGAACTAATGCCTTTGTGACTATTACAACCTTTAAAATATATTCTTAGCAGGATACTCTAGCTTTCACCTATGCAAAAGCTAAGTCTGAGACCTGTAGCAGAGTTGCCCCCCACTTTTGTCTACCCGCCCACCCATGACCTCATCAATGCAATTGGTAAATGCTTTGACTTATGACTTTCTTTGTTCTGCTAATAAAAGTCTCATAGACCCACTCCCACGGAGGAACATTTCTTTAGGAGCATCCTGAATTCATGTTCCATGGCCATTTATCTTTGGCTCTACAATAAACTATTTCTTATTCCTTTTGAGGTGAAAGCTGTGGGATTTTTTGTTTTTGTTTTTGTTTTTTTGGTATGGCATATACGAGTAAAAATAGATACATTTTGAATCAACCATACATGTAGTATTAAAAATTACATTGATGCAGAGCTCTGTGTTATAAACTACTTTCATAGTTTTGACACCAATGGAAGGCAGCTATTTATCAGCACTATCTTACACGTAAGGATGGAGAAACAGACAATGGTCCAGGCAGGACTGCCTCCTTCCATGGTAAGTGATAGATTGCCTGGATGAGGAATAAAAATGGATCTTCTGTTATTAGTTAATTAGTTAGCTAGCTAGCTAGCTAGCTAGTTAGTTATCTTGTTTGCTTTAGATAGCATTTAACTGTAGCCCAGGCCGAACCCCCACCTCCACCTTTTGAGTGTTAGAATTGCAGGCAACCACCACCAGACCCAGTATGTTGGGCTCATTTTTAAGAGAAAACCTTCCTTGCAGACTCTTCTCCTGTCTGCCTTAGGTTAAACAGGTTTTGATATCCATTCTTGGTTCCGTCACTGGATGGGCAGATGAGGATGCAGGTCTGGCAATGGAAGCATGTGGACCAGCCTGCCTATTTCTTTCCTTACCTAAGGCTTCATTTCCCAGCCAGCCCCAGTTTGCACTTACATGTCAATCAGGTTTAGAACCCCACACCATAGAGTCCCACCCAGAGCAAAAGTCAGAAGATCTCCTAATGGGCTGCAAGAAATTGACAAGCCTCCACCCAGACCTCACTGCGATAACTGTATGGCTGTTTCCTGAGCATATCAAAAACAAACTTATCTTTACAGTCTCTGCCACTACTGGGAATAGAGAACATCTCAAATAGAAAATCTGAGACTGTGTTAGCCTTTTAAACAAACATGTTGAATTAATTAATGGAAATTGGAGTTCCTATACAAATCAAGAAATTGGTTATATCTTAGATATGAGTAAGATCAGTAGTAGTCAGTCCCAAAGTGTTCCGTCAGGTATGGCCAGACAAATAAATAGACCATGTATATCTAGTACACCATGTGGCTGCTCTCCTACTGAAATGCCTGGTCAGCCAGCTTTCCTTAAAGCATTTTTATCTCTTCTCAGACTAGAGGTTCTGAGCTCTTAACAAAGAAGCCCAGTGGAAAATTCTTCCTGGTGTGTATGTGTCTGTGTATGTGCATGGAGCCATCACCCCACCCCAGAAGTTCTCCCAAAATAGAAGAATATCTCCATTATTGATCTAGTTCACCAACACCTTTTTTCCACACCTCAAAGCTGGTCATTGTGTTCACACCAGAAAATTGATTGCACCTGGTATAGTTTTTTCTCTCCTGCACTCCCACAAGACAATATACCTAATTAAAGCCATCCAGCTACCTAGGGAAGCAGAATATGATGGTTGTGTCTAGCCACAGCCTCGCCACCTGTACCTCAACAAAGAGATAAATTATTCTCTCAGGACAAATCACTCTTCCACTGACATTGATGTGACTTTCTTCTTTCATAAAAGTCTAAATCCTTTCTCATCCCCCCAGACAATGTTCTTTGTTAAAAATAGAAAAACACAGTATCCTGTGAAAATGGCAAACATTTCCATTAGGAACTGACTTGCTTGGAGCCCAGCCAGCCAGGCATTGAATATAGTCCTGCGATGCTGGGGACCTGGTGAGTATCAAGTAAGAGCCTTCTCTTATGAGAAGATTGCACTTCAGGTGAGGGAATGACCTTCAGGTGGAGATGGTTGGATTGGCGAATGAACCCAAGCAGAAGCATCTGCTGTGACCTACTGAGATGATACTGGACTCACCGGCCAAAAGGCTAAGGAGTCTCTTGTGTTGAAAGGATGGAGACACTCCTTTGGGGGCAGAGGTCCTTTGGCTTGCTCCTCATCTCCCTTTACCCTTCTACAAGGCTGGCTTCCTTTAGTAATCCTTTTGTAAATAATAGAGCCCTCTCTTTTCCTCCAGCATTTTAAGCTCTAGAGAGAAGCCAGACCTGAGGTTGAAATGTTAAGTGTGTAATAATCTTTCATCATGTATCAGGACTCAGAGTATATGGTGACCTTTGCAATGCTGTTCCTTAGACCTCGGCCTAATGCATCAAGGAATGCAAAGCAAGTAATTGTTATAAAATTTAACTTTCAGGAGGAAAAAAGGTCAAGATAGCTTGTGATGTTCTGGTCATAAGAGTTGGTGGGTGGGGGAGCATGCCCTTGACCATGAAGACACGGTTCAGCACATGACCTTCCTGCCCCTTGCCTCACTATCCCTTCCTTGTCTAGTTTCCTCTTCGATACTGAAGCCCTTTGACCCCCACACTCTTCCAAGATGGAGCTTAGAGGACAATACTCCCACCCCATCTTCTAAGACAATGAGCCTTGAACTTGACCCCTTTCTCCAGATACTCCCCTCCTGAATATTACCTTTTGGGCAGTGAACAGTCTACAGCTAAGCCCAGAAACAGAAGGGCTGGAAAAACTCTCATTATCTTAACATGGCTGATGACAATGCTGTCACTCCTACAGGATGTTTAGTTTGTTTAAAGCAAGCCATAGATTCCAAATGTGGCCGATAAAATCAGTGGAATTGACCATTAGCTCTCCATAGTGACAAATGGAAGAAAAAGTCTTCATAGTTTGGCACTTGGAGGTAGATGGGGGCATTTAGGAGCAGAGCAATGTGATGAAGACAACCAAAGTCTGAATTCAACACAGCAGCTTTACTCTAGCTGGAACTGGACAATAGAAGAGCCCCTTCCCCATCCCTGTTGGAATTTGTCTGGCTTGATCTTGTGCAGGTATCCTGCAGACAACTACAGCTGCTATGTGTTGATGCATCAGCCCTGCCAGGCCCAGAAAACAGCATTTCTTCTCCCCATTGCCAGCTCTTACATTCTTTCCATTCCATCTTCCACCATGTTCCCTGAGCCTTGGATGAAGGCAGGGGTGGTGTAGATGCTTCATCTCTTGAGCACTTGTGGTCAGTTACTTCTACCCAGCATTTTGACCACTTCTGAATCTCTATGTTAATTACTATCCACTTCACAATGCAGCTTCCCTGTGTGTTGAGAACAGCACAAATCTATGGGGAGAAACAGTTTGTTTCGAAGGCAGCTTGGCACCATGAACAACAGTAGTCAGTTCCCTCTGGGATCTAGAATCTCTAAAGTCATGGTTTTTTTGACCAAGTTTGCAGTGCCAGGCATGCCTCCTGCGGGGCAGAGCTCCTAACCAATCAGGAAGTTATTGATTTCTTCCTGACTATCACACCTCTATTGTAGCTGTAGGCACATCTTGCTGTCGCCTGGGATTCTTCATGTTTAACAAGCGCCTGCTTGACACCACTAGTGCTGATCCAATGTAATGCCCAATTGTAATTATGGTCTTCATAGGATCAATAAACACCTAGTACATTAATAAGGAACACCTTTGGCGTGCCTGTGATGGCTTTTCCAGAGAGAATTAACTGGAGGAGTAAGCTCTATCTTGCATGTGAAAAATACTATCCCATGAATGAAAAGGGAGTTGTGCTAGGCTGAATAAAAATCAGGAAAAGGAGATAGTCATCTGAGTGCCAGAATACCCTCTTTTGGTGTGCTGATCCACTCAAATGCAAGAAGGCTCTCTTTCCCCACCCTGGTAGATTCTATGTGAATCAATACAAATCTTTTCTCCCATAAGTTACTTGACCTCAGGGAATGAGGACAGACTTCTGCGTGGTCCACTTTCCTGGCTAGTTTTGTGTAGGAAGGAGCTTCAGTTGAGAAAATGCCCCCCTTAAGATGAAGATTTAAGGCATTTTCTTAGTGATTGATGAGGAGGATCCAACCTATTGTGGGTGTGCCATCCCTGGATAGCTGATCCTTGGTTCTGTAAGAAAGCAGGCTGAGCAAACCATGGAGAGAGAGCCGGTAAGCAGCACCCCTCTGTGGCCTCTGCATCAGATCCTGCTTCCAGGCTCCTGACCTGTTTGAGCCCCTGTCCTGACTTCCTTCAATGATGGACTATGATGTGGAAGTGTAAGCCAAATAAACCCTTTCTTCCCCAGCTTGCTTTTGGTTTTAGTGGTTCACTGCAGCTTAGAAACCCTAACTAAGATCTCTATTCTCTATGACCCAGTTACCCCATAGTCCTGGGGGTCCATGATGATCTTATCATCTTTCTAATCACTGGGAGTTTGCTGACATAATTGATTGGAAATAGTTTCCTGATCTATTCCATTTGCCTCTTAATGTTGACTGATTGTTAGTGTTGTCACAGATGCCTGCCTTGGAAATATCCTGACTGGGGCATCACTGTAACCATAGATTCTCTGAGTGGGATTCAGTTGCTGACTTGATTTTTGTGACTAATTTCATTGTGTTGGAATAGGTGTTCTCAAACCATAATATAAATCAGAATCTGTACCTTGAGGCCTTACCA
Source organism: Sigmodon hispidus (assembly GCA_004025045.1). Lineage (NCBI taxonomy): Eukaryota > Metazoa > Chordata > Mammalia > Rodentia > Cricetidae > Sigmodon > Sigmodon hispidus. Next base: position 28,358 of record PVIH01008841.1, on the reverse strand, counting down.
AAACTCGGCCCACTGGGTCCCACCCCTAGAATTTATGGAACCTCAAAATTAATATTTCTAACAAGTTCTCAGACAATGCCCATGCCTCACAGACCCAGACAACATTTCCATAATCAGCTGTCACATGAACAATGACATGTGACATTGTGAGAGAGATCACACAAACGAGGTGGCCACATTGGGGTTCCAAAGAAAGTGTCTTAATGGAGACCTACAAGATAGGCTTTGTGTACCCTGATATTTTGATCTTAAATCCCTAAACATCCATGTATGAATTATGACCTCCTTTCCCGAGAGATTGTGTGGAGAGTCCCAGGGGCTGCATGGAGAAAGAGGAATCCAGCCTCAAAGCCTTCCTGAGCAGGAAAGCTGTTTGAGATCCTCTAGAGAAGCCTCAACACTGAATGCCATCAGATGACTCTAGACAAAGTCACCCTTGAGCAGGAGACTCACCCAGCAGAGCTCTGTCCTGACTCCTGACAAAATCACATTGGATAACACAGGGGTTGCTATTTAAGCCACTGAATTTAGGGTGCTTTGTCCTGCCACAAATAGGCAACCAGAGTCATGTTGCCAATAGCATGACCCTTATGAGTGACACTCAGGCACTTTACCATACAAATATTTGCCCAATGTCAGAGGAACAGATCCAGATACACATGATGATAGTATGGGCCTGTGAAGGGATGTGACATTTTGTACTATTCCCACTACCTTTGATTGCTGCAGCCAATTAAATGTCCCATAGATACACCTCTGCTGCAAAATATGTCGCCAGTAGAAACAAGGGCTCCTTGTAAATTGTGCAGAGGCCTGAGCTAGCATCGAGGCTGGGGCTTGTCAAGAGGATGCAGGAAGAGCTGACCAATTGTGATAAAGGCTGGAGAAGGTGGAGCCCTTACACAAGGATGGCTCTGTCTGCTCCTGAGCACAGCATGGCTGGTTCTCCAGCTGGAGTTTGGAAGCAACTTTCATTTTGGGGGGGAAAAAAGGAATTTTATTTCCTCCTCTCTCCAACTCCCTTAAACCTCCCCCAGCCCAAGGGAAATTTTTAGAACTGTATAATAAGGACACTTTCAGAATCACAGCCTCTTTTTCTGAGTGAGTTTCTTATGTAAATGCTATATCAGAGAAACTTCCCTCTGCTTTACACTTCAATCCTGCTTTGAAAACCTGCAAAATAGAAACAGAAAAAGACACCTTGAAAATACATTGAGTTTCATCTGTTTTCCATTTTTACCTAAGGCTCCTACAAAATAGAAAGTGCTTTTATTCTTCAAGTTAAGATTAATTTTGAATCATCTTGTGTTGAACTTAAATGGTAATGGTTCTTGTGCATTTGCTCAGTGCAGATACATTGAAGGTGAGGCCCTTTACAACAACTGGCTGGCTAATCCCTAGAATACTTAAGTGACATGGGTGACCCACAGCAGGGTCCTTGACTCAGTCTCATGCCTGCAGAAGAGAAGGAGGAGCTGCCTGGATGGACAGTTGTCCTACCATCTTGCCATTTGTATAGTGGTTTCTTTCTCTGTCTGTTGCCTGGCCTTGGGAACCCGGCAATGAAGGAGGGAAAAGTTATTCTTCATCCCTACCCAGAAGCACACACGTGCGGCAAAACAGTATTTAGATAAATAAATGAATGGGCTTAACTGAGGAGAGCTTGAATGAATGGGTTTGAATCTCAACACAGGCACTTATTGGCTGCATAAAGACAAATCTTAGAGGTGAGAGAATACTTCAAGCTCTTATAAGATTTAATATGCACGGGCTCCAGACCCTTCGAATTGAACACATTATAATAAAGCAGTGAGGCGGGGGGGGGGGGGGGGGGGGGGGGGGGGAATGGACGCTGGCACAACGGTTAGGCTAAGAGGCTCATCCCCTCTGAAGAAAGCAATCTTTATGTGAGGCTTGACTGCCCCTGGGGAGATGGCCTCATCAGAAAAGACCTGTGCAAGCCTGAGGATGGAGTTCAGACCTCAGAACCCACACAGAAAGCAGATGACAGAGACATGCCTTGGAATTTCAGTTCTGGGGTGGTAGAGAGGGGTAGAGGAGAAATGGGGGCTGGGAGGGGGACATGGGGGACATAGGGACGTGGTTTACTGGTCATTTGTCTAGTCAAAGCAGTGAGTTATGTGTTCAGGAACAGACCCTGTCTCCAAAAATAAGATGCCTCTGGCTTCCACATGCACCTGGACAGAACAGAAAGACACACTTGAACTTATACATACACATACCCCTTCCTGCGCATGTGCACAAAAAATATTTAGGGACTGTAAGTCAAGAAGGGCTGTGTAAAAGAGAAGATAACAATGCAAAGCAGTTTGAGGTAGTGTCACTGTGTGACTGCTCACCCAATGGTAGGCTGAGCCAGGTAGGTATACCTATGTCCCATCTAGGCTGTGGTTTTTGCTCCTTTCCACATCTTAAGCTGGCTCTTTGTCTGGGGCCAGCTGTGGCCACAGGGACAGCTCTCTGAATTAATTATGAGAGGTTGCTTTTCCCCCCATCCTCAGGTTCCTAACCAAAAACAGTAACTCACTGCCACCGCTGCAGGAAGGAAACAAATGAAATCAATCCATTCAAGCGAAGGCCCGGAGAAAATGAGAGATGCTGGAGAGAGTTGTCGTCTCTCCGGCTGACGGGGTTGCTGCTGAGCCAGGCTGCTGTCCCTGATTCTGGCAGGTGTCACCCTGCTTTGCACACTCCATTGCCCTCTGGCTGGAAGATGCTCTGACCCCTATGTTCGCCATCTCACCCAGCACAGCCCTGCATCCCCTCCACCCCGTGGTGTTGCCCATTGCCCCAACCAGAGGGACCCCAGTAAGAGAACATCGGATCCCCCCATTCAGGGTGGAGAAAGCTGGGTGTCACACTCTCTCTACCCCTTCTTTACACCTCCCCCACTCCGCCTCTCTCTCTTCCCTCCGACTGCCCCTCCCCCTTTTTAAAAGGTCCCTGACCTGCCTGTGCTACAGAAAGGTTCAGCAGCCCTTTGACCATTTCTCATCTTGCAGAGAGGAGGAGCAGGGAGGACCTTTGGACAGCTATGTCCCCAGCCTCTGTGCTGCCGGGGACCCCCGAGTACAGCCTTGCATCCCTCTACATCTCTCTGCCCACCACACTCACTGACGGCTCCATTCTGGAAAAAGCTTGAAAGGAGAAAACTGGGTACCTGTCCCTTCCTGCTGGCTCTGGGCAGACAGAACAACAGGGCTCAGTTGTGCTTGGGTGTGGTGGGCTCCAGGGGCCACCCAGGGTGTGGCTAAGGGCCCTTGCATCGGACCCTCAAGCCAGGCTAGCACACAACTGCCCTTGGGGCGTGAGGTAGGAGGCACCCCATGCTCTGAAGCTTTTGACATTTCCTCCCTACAGGTCACACTGCTCCAAGAGAGAAAAAAACTGTGATTTAAATTGTTGATAGCGTGTTTATTTAAAATCATATCAAAGTATAATGGTAGAGCCTTTGACTGCTGGCCTTATCAAGAGACATGTTCTAGAGGGGGTCCCGAGTTCCACCCACCAGCCTTGAAGGGATGATTTCAGAGATGACAGGCCGAGGCAAGGCGCACTGTCCTAAGAAGGTGGTTCTGTGTCCTGCTGTGTCCTCATCTGCCTTGACAGGGAGGCAGCCCAATAAGAATCCCCTACAACAGTGGAATAATAGGGTCATGTTCTTCCTTTCTTCCCATCTCAGGCATAGCAAAAGATAGGTGTCCTTTCTTTCCTCCAACAGACCCAGAGAAAAGTCAACATGACTGCCAGAGACCATCTCTTAACAGTAGATGTTAATTGGCTCCCACCTGCCAGATATTATTCCAACTGCTTGGCCTCTTTAATTATTACTCTTCCCATTTTACAGACAGACAAAAGAAGGCCCATAAGGCTTTGGCAGTATCTCCACGGTTGCAAAGCTTCTGGCTGCTTTCCTTACCAAGCAACGGCCCCGTGTGGTGGCAAACTGCCCAGCCTTCTGTCAATAGAAGCCTGGGGGTAACCCATCCAGTCAGGAAAAACATGGACCTGGGGTGCAGAGGCTGGGAGAAGGAAGAGAAGGTACAGAATGAGTGACATGGGTCCTCAGGATGGGTGCCAACAGCTGCTCTCTCTGTGAGGCCTCAGGGCATCTGCCTCACAATGTCAGTTCCCCAGCTCTCTTGACTGTACAGGGCCAGATGGATTGGAATCCTTGAGTCAGGTAAAGTCACTGGCAGCATCTAGTGAAGAACTTCCCCATGGGAACCACCCAGATGCTGGGTGATAGGTGAACAGAGGGAGAAGGGCCCTCTCACAGGTTGCTCCTGCCTGGGTAGGAGGGAGAGTTGGATCAGAAGCGGATGGTTAGATATGGAAATCTGTGGCCATGGCCCCCAGGCTCCAGGGATTCTGAGCACTGGTCCCTTTATCTGTTCAAAAATGACTGCTCTCCAATAAACAGCATGATACTCGGCTTCATCGTGATGCAGCTTGGGGGATGCCAGAAAAGCCAGGGCAGAGCAGTGGGGAGAGCAGAAACCAGTGGGAAGTCAGGGAGAGCTTGGAGGCTGGGTCCTCCGGGAACACAAACAGAACCAAACACTGCTAGGGACTCAGAGTAGAGGCGGGGGGGGGGGGGCAGCAATATTTATCCCCACTGTTAAATCTTCCAGAAAAGACTCTATCCACAGGGATACATAACCATAAACCTCCCCCTACCTAACCTCCTACACAAGCGGATACATAGCTTACCCTGCCCCCCATGCACTCACTGTAGACCCCTATTAATGCACAGCCATATTTGGACATCCCCATCACCACACACACCACCACCACAATCTAATGGGTAGATGTGAAGACACAATGTGACAGCACAGCGAAGGCCACCCTGGTGAGATATACAAACATTTGTCCCTTTAAAACACCAGACAGGTGTACACTCAGAGCATGTATATGGAATCTGTTTGTGGGGACACACTCCAGCATGTTCGTCAGTGTTCCTGGGAGGTCCTTAGCCTGGTTAACATTGACTGTCAGTTTGACACAACCTAGAATCACCAGGAGAAAAATTCTAATGAATAATTGTCTTTATCGAATGATTGGTAGACATGTTTATGGGAAAGTTTCTTCATTCTTTTCTAATGTAGAAGGGTTCAGCCCGTTACGGTTAGTTCTATTTCCTGGGCAGGTGGTCCTGGGCTTCTAAGAAAGCCAGCCAGCTGAGCCTGTGGGTGAGCCAGCTAGCGGGCTCTCCAGGCTTCCTGCTGTACTTCCTTGGCTGGGAAGGAGTTTCCTGGCTGATGGTAATGCTGTGTGGAAGAACAAGCCTGTCTGCTTTCAGGTTTCTGTCCTGACTTCCCCCGTGACAGAGAGTGACTTGGAAGTGTAGGCTAAGTCCTTTCCTCTCCAGAGTTGCTTTGCATCAGTGTTTTCTCAAAGCTCCAGAATGAACTAGAATGTTCTTCTTGGCTAACGGCCATGCTCAGGGAGCTGGCCTGGAGCCCGTGTGCAGCAGCTGGCTCTCCCAGCTCAGCTGCCATATACACGGCTGCTTCTGGGGAGCCCTGGCAACCCAGATAACTTCTCTGGATTTTTAAAAATGTGTTTCATACATTAAATTCATGAAATTCAAAAGGAAAGCAAAACAAATGCAAAGCCTATTCAAAGATACAAAAACCTGTACATTAAAAGCAGGAAAAATTTAAGACTTTGGTCACATCATGAGATTTTGCTTCAGCCAGAAGATATTTAATAATGGACTCAAAGCTGCCCCGCCCCCAGCATCTACACTCTGTATGGACAACTCAAAGTGGACTTCAACTGTCTACTTTTTCTGTTGGTGTGGAAACATATTATCTTATTAAATTGTTACTCAGAATGACATTCCTATAAAGCCGTATTATGGAGCAAAATTCAGCAACATAAATCATTTGTTTGGAACCTTAAAAATAATATGTCTGCTAATTCAACACCCCCCTCAATAGCTATCACTTTCATCAGCTCTAGGACCTCAAGGGTAAGTTAGCACATCTCAAAGTTACTCTATTAGCATTTGAAGGAGGTTCCCTCCCCAGTATCTCTGTTAATAAATGTATGCAAGAAGCTAATGAAATTTCTCCATGTTAGGATGGCATTGAACCATAGCATGGAAAGGCTGTCCTTTAGGACCACACATGATAGAAGTTGGCAGGCAAAGATGGGATGCCTTACACAGCTGGGGAGCACATCAATAGCTCTCCTTAGCTCCCTGCATCCCATGCTTGGGATGACAAGCATCACGATGCCTATAATTTGTGCTGTATCCAGACCCACATTCTGTGTAGAAGAAAGCCCAGACTCCGGGACTTCGGAGCATGGGGTCAAGTCACGCATTTTTAGAGCCAAGTTACCTGGATTCTCATTTCCTGCTTTGACACTGGCCAACTGACTCCAACCACTCCAGGCCTGGGTTTCCTGTAAAATTAAAGCAAACTTTGCCCAACCCCTGGTTCTGTCACATGTACTGAATGAGGAAATTTGAGCCAAGTATTTGTGTAGCTGCTGTAACTCCCCCCGCTCAACCCCTACGCCCCAGTCCTTGGCAGTGGAGGAAAGACAGATGGAAAGGTACCTAGCCTGAGAAGCCAGCAGCTGAGGCCAGAGGAGGTTGAGGCAGGACCACATAGGTGACCTGGAAATGACCACAGGCCTGAGTCTGGGCTGTCAACTTTGATATCCTGGAGAGGAGATACATAAGAGCATAATTCCTGTAACTATATTTCCTTGCAGAGTACAGTGCGCTCTGCCAGAAAGCGCTGCCACGGGAACATTTTCTCATTACTATATAATAACATCAGCGCTAATGTCCTCCTTCTCAAAGGAGTCCAGAGCACTTAGAGATTGCATACTCAGTGCCCAACTCACAGGCCTTGGGCTGGTGGCCCAGGCTGCCAGCTACCCCTACCAGGCCCCACTGCAATAGAGAGAAGAGAAGCCAAGAGTGTCACAGAGAGTCACCGGACTTCACCTTCAGCGCTCTGCGACTCCTCAGAAAGTACCACCATAGTCAGTGTGAGGCAACTGCAAGAAGGAGGCCTTGTCTGCCCATTGCACTTAACAGGAAACAGGGCAGCTTGGGAGGGCTTTGCAAGCCTGTCTACTCCAAATGGGTGTTCGCTCCCAGCCTCCTTTGCAGGCTGAGTCATAGAGGTCTCAAGCGATTGAGTAGGTCTGCTAGAAGATGGGAGAACAGGAAAGAGGTGTGTGAGCCTTCACTGCATGGTGGATTCAGTTTCCAGAGGGACCTCCGCTCCAGGATTGAAACTCAATTCTGGGAGGAACAGACTTCTCCAGATCAAGCGTGACTCTCATGAGGAGACCCATTGCTTTGTTGTACTATGGGGTTTTGGTTGGTTTCATATGAAAAGGGAAGTATTCCTAACAGTATCATTGCAGAGCTCGTGACCTGCTGGACTCTCAAGTCATATCAACAGGCCTGACTACTGCACACCTTCACTGTTCCCAGGGTCCCTTAGCTCTAGCATGTGGGAAACCCACCGTCACACATTTTATCCGTGTTTCCAAAGGGTGTGGATCTCACTTAGATGTCACAGGACGAGGAAGACCATAGGGCCTGAGGGTCATAGTGCTGATGACATGGGGCACCGGCTGCAGTAGCAAGGACCTCCTGGGCTGAGGTAAGGGATGGGCCTGAGCAGTCCTCACACTTCATTCATGGAACCTCATTTATTGTTTTCAGAGAGCCTGAGAGCCAGGATCTCCTCAGGTGTGGAAGCTGCGTACAGAAGGGTTAACTATTTCACTTGAAGCAACGTAGCTGAGAGCTGGGTCACCATCTGTCCTGAGTGAAGTCAAGAGTGCTGTGAGAAACCCCTGATCCTGACCTCCTAGCATCTTTTTAAACCAAGGAGACAGCCATAGGTACATGTTTTCTGATTGTCACAGCGGTAGGTTGTGAGTGGGGTCCACCACTGAACAGTTCAGGGGTGCTTGCCAGTCGGCAGTGTGCAAGGTAGTCAAACTGCCTTGGACTTTCTATGAAAGAAACAGAAAGGGAACTACTTTCTCCTCAAGTCTACTAGTTTAGGCAGCAAGGAGGAGAGAGAGAGAGAGAGAGAGAGAGAGAGAGAGAGAGAGAGAGAGAGAGGAGTGCACATGCTTGCATGCTATGCTCTGTGCATTCCCTTCTTTCTCTGTCTAAGATCCAGCCCTATAGTGTGATCCACCTGCAGACAGGGCCTCTCACATCGAAATTAATGTAGTCAAGACAATCCCCTACAGATGTGCCCACAGGCCAAGCTATTTAGACAAGCCTCTTGGAGACTCATTTCTCCAGTGATTCTACATTCTATCAAGTGGACAGTTAGAGCTGGCAATCACCATGTGTACTGTGGTGACATTTCACATGTTCTTGACATTGGATGTGACCAGCTGCTTCAGGCTCCTGCTGTGTCCACTTCCCCACAGTGACAGACTGTAACCTGGAACTGTGAGTCAAATAAACTCATTCTCCCTTTGCTGGACCTATCAGAGTATTTTATCCCAGCACCAGGGAACGAAATGAACATGCGCACGCACGCACGCACACGCACACGCATGCACACACCCAAGCTACTGCCGTAGAGCTTCTCACTAACTGGCCCTGGGCCTTTGCTTCTCCCCGAGGTGGTGATGGAAGTGAAATCTTTTGTCACCCAAAAGAAAACAAACACAATAGCAATTGTGTCCTAAGTCAGTAAGCCCATTCATTCCTCACTTGCAGAGAGCAAGAAACTCGAAGCACATCTATTGGCTCCTGTTTGCTTGAGGTGGTTGGGAGAGGGAGACAGGCCAAGGCAATAATAAGGGATGTGCTGAAATATTGCCGCCAATGTGTGCATTCTTCCTCTCCTTTCTTTTATCTTTTCTTTTTTTCTTTTTTTTTTTTTTTTTAAGATTTATTTATTATGTATACAATGTTCTGCCTGCATGTGTGCCTGCAGGCCAGAAGAGGGCACCAGGTCTCAGTATGGATAACTGTGAACCATCATGTTGCCGAACTAGAACTCAGGACCTCTGGAAGAACAGTCAGTGTTCTTAACTGCTGAGTCATCCCTCCCCTCCTTTCAATTCAATTAACATTCATCATTCCTGGTATTTGAGTAACTGCTAATAGCCTGTTAGTTTCAGAGCCATACATTTCAGCATCCAGGGAGTCATGTGGTGGAAGGGTAGTGACTTCATTTTAAAATAACTCAAAATGCTGCAGAAACTTTTACTAAAGCCCTGGAAACTTCAGTCAACCAAAGGGCGAGCTTGCTTCCCGGTGGTCCCCAGCAGGGCCCTGACACCGAAGACATGACATCTTGTTGGAATGATGCTGCTTCAGGAGTTGTACCAGCTGACCTGGCGAGGCTAAGCCGTTCCCTGCCGTTCTGACCCACAGAATGGAGCTGGCAGGGTTTGCAGGAATAATGAGAGCTGTAAAATGGAGACTATTATAGTGTTTGGAGAAAAACAGGAGCTTTCGGGATCTTTTCGATCTGTGCTGGGTGAATGGCAGTTTGGAGTCAGCTACCGTTCACATGCTGCCACTGGCAGTCATACTGTGTCCTATTTTCTAGAGCACAAGGCAGAGGGCATGCCTTCCAGCCTGGGTAATCATAAGCCTCCTGTGTGTGAAGAAAGAAATCCCAAAGACTAGAAGAGGCAGGACCCTGGGAGACAGATGCAGGGAGAATTGAGGAAGAAATACTTGCCTGGGAATATCGGAGTTCTTCCCCCGTAATCTAGAAGGGTAGATTTAGATGTAAGATTTTTAAAGATCCAGGAGTCCAAAGGGTTTCAGTATTTGGGGTGGCTAGCTTATTTTATTATTCCCAGAACACAGTCAGCCCAGGGGGCTAGCTAGAGTCATCTGATTTCAGGGTTGACCAAGAGGCCGTTCCTTTTCCAGTTAGCTTAGCACGGTCTCTCTGCCTGTCTCACTTGAAGTTAGTTCCAGATCAGTAAGACAAGCTTTATGAGAACCGTTTCAGGGCCTGCAAAGTGACACAGCTAAGGTGCCTGCTGCCAAACCAGATCTAAGTTTAATCCCTAGGACCAACTGCGTGGAAGAAGAGACTTGACCACCTTCCCCAAAAAGTTGACCTCTGACCCCCTTCTCTCTCTCTCTCTCTCTCTCTCTCTCTCTCTCTCTCTCTCTCGCACACACACACACACACACACACACACACACACACACACACACACTTTACAAACCTCAAAGCCTTAAAGAGGTGAGGGAACTTGTTTAAACCCTCTCCACAATTACATAGCCCAAAGGCTAAGCTGCTTTTCTCTCTGCTATATCTACATACCCGCCCGGAAGCATCTGAAGTAGGGAAAGCTTATTGTGTTTTCGGTTTGGAGGTCCAGTCCATCATGGCAGGGAAGGCATGGTGAGGGAGGCTCGTTCACATGGAGTGGTTCAGGAAGTGGGGGGGGGTGTGTGGCTCCTTCAACAGACCCGTCTTGAAGGTAATTCTAACCTCTGTCCCGTTGACAATTAGAATTACCCATCATGGAGGCACAGATGTGATGAAGCTGGGTTTAAGTTTCTAAGATCAGTAAGGCTCAGATCTCTTCCTAGAGGGTCTCTAAGGGAGACCTCAAAGGCAAACAGGCATGGTAGAAGTAGCCTGTGATGACCGCCAAGCCACACAGCTTCCTTCCACTACCCACCTGCAGCCTACAGGGTTTTGTTTGTTTACCTGTTTAGCTCTGTTACCTAGCAACAGCAAGCTCCCCAAGGGCAGACAGAACTCATCGCTCTGATTTGCCACAGTTCCAGGTGCCTGGAAGAGAATCTAGCATGATATCTATGCATAATACCTATTTTTGGCTAAATAAACAAATAAGAATAGGATCCTTAGTGGGTACCTCCTGGAAAGTTTGTTTTAATGTTCTCAGTGAACCTAGGACCTTGTGTCGACCTCTTGGAAAGCCTCGAGAAAAGGGAGCCTAAGAGCTGGGCCTTCAGGAGAAATTTGGAGATTTTACAGGCTGGGAGGAGAGCCACTCATGTCCCAGACTGAACGTGGAGGAGAGGAGAGGAAGGCAGGGCTGTGTGTGAGCATCCTGGAGTCTTGCTGTATGTGACAGTGTGCTGTGTCACAGAGGGCCCCAAGTGGCAAATGTTCAGTTTGCAACAGGAAACCATTCCAGTTACTGCCACGGAGAGGCAAGTCAGACCTCAGATGACTGAGGGAGGTCAGGGTGGGGTCAGAGGTGAGATAGATGTTGGACTGCTGTTGGGGGGGTGGTGATGGTAGCAGGAGCCCCAGTCACAGGTGACAAGGATGTGTAGGGCAGAGATGCTGTTACTATTAACAGGAACACATGTCAATATGTTTGAGTGTCAGGAACATGGAGGCTGAAGGACTGTGAGACCCCAAAGATGACCCTGCAGTCCCAAGGCCAGGTGCTTGGAGGAGAAAATGGAAGTCCAGCTGCAATTGTGATGTGATGTGTTTGCTCTGTGCATCCCAGGTTTGAGTGTGTTGGGGAACTGCCTGGTAAAAATGACTGCCTAGTTGCCAGAATATCAGGTACAGGTATGATACAGCCTGCCCTTTTAGATCCCTGACCCATAAGTAGTCAGGGGAACATAACTGGGCAACTGAGGCTTTTCTTGTTTTGTTGTTATTGTAGTATGTGTATGTGGGGGGGGGGGGGGTGAGGAGGATGTCTCACTGTGTAGACCAGGCTGGCCTCATCATAGAGATCCAGCTACCTCACCCTTCTGAGGGTTGGGATTATGGTGTGCACCACTGTGCCCAGCTAAGGGAGCTCTTTGAGGCAGCCTAAAGGATTCTGACCTGTAGGATGCTGATTTGGCAAGGGGCTGTGAGACTCAGTCCTTCACGGATGGCACAAGTGGACCTGAGGCCTGGGGGTGGTGGAGGCTAGCAGGATCAGGTAGACATTTTGTTCCTGTGATGCTGACAAGAGGCCAAGGAACTTTGGGTAATTTGAATTTCAATGCTTTCGTCAGACCATCTGTTTTAACAGAAAGCTCTTAATTCACACCTCACTCCATGTGCACAAATGGTTAAGAAGTTGTACCCCCCCCCCAAAAAAAAACCCTCCTCCTCGGGGCAAGATGGCGATAGGTTGGATTTTATTGTTGCTGTTCTTGGAACATTTTTAGCTGCTAGGATTTCCATGAGGCGCACAGCTATAGAAGATCAATTCCCTGCCGTCTACTCCCAGTCTTAAGGTCATACACTGTTATTGAGGAAATATGGCCCCAGAGGTGAGGGTTGGAAGAGAACCAAGTCTTTTACTGAACCCTCAAATTCTTTTCTTCCTGGCCTAAGGGACATTGCTCCAATAATAAACTACAGGACTTTTAAGAAAAGCAAACAGGCTTTAACTTCATAGCAAAGGTCATGGGCCTGTGGAGAGAGTGAGTGAATGATTAGCTTCCGTAACAGCAGGCTGTGAGGCCATTTACAGGGTTCAAAGTTGCGACCTGAAAACTCCAGTCCAGGGCAAATCCTAAGAAGTCTTCTTCCCCAATCTGTCACCTCAAGAACTCCACCCACTTGCCTTCTTAAAGGGCACACTGTGGCTGACAGGACATGTCAAGGGCGGGCACCTGCCCACAGGCCAGGCAGTGGAGGTTTCCACGTGGAAAGCCATCCTGGTGTGCTTTTTCAGGTGTCTCTTCTGTTACCTGTACTGTGAATGACCAGTAATGACATACACGCATGTCCAGGCAATGACCTTGGATTCATTTTTGTCTGTGATTTTTCAAATGTTCTTAGGTAAATCGATAATACCCACTCTAGTTCAAAGATTGGTTGAAAGGATCAAATAAGATATAGCATAAAGAACCCCCAGAAATGTACAGGACACGTGTCTCTGAATCTCAGGAGCCTGTTCTGTCCTTTTCTGGAACATCCTCACCCTCTAGCCACCTGTTCTCTGCCTGCAGGGTGGGGGTGGGGAGAGACCCTTGCACTCTCCTTTGCCAGCCGCATCCGGAGTGGCTGTGGGGAGCCTGTGGGTCAGGATAGCCTGTGTGTGTGGGTGAGGGTCACAGTGTGGCGACTGCTCTCCGCAGCCATCCATGGTCAGCAGCCAGCCACAGACGAGCGCCCCCTGATGCCTCCACCGCGCAGCGCAGGCGGGGCTTCCACAGCCAGAGGGTCTCTATCTGCCAGCAGTGATCACCAAGGCTGCCCGGGGCATGCCCACCCCCTCTGTTGTCTGACCTTGGTGTGTTGAGAGCCAAGGGCAGAGGGCGTTCTTGATGACCTTCGCCACAGGAACAAAAGAAGAATATTCTAGAAGGAGGCAGAAGAGGAAAGAGCAAAGTGAGAGGAATGTGTGGGTGAAGGAGAAAGGAGCCCAGACCTCTTTGGACCCATGGCTCAATCAAGTGAGTTTCTCATCCGCGGTTGTCTCTAGGGCATGAAACACAGGTTAGGCTTTGTTGAGAGCACTAGTGTTGGGTGTCGCACAGAATATTCTCATCCCCCTCTGGGTGGGGAGGAGGTGGCTTCACTCTCCACTTTGAGCAAGTCCGGGCTGTCATTGGCTGGGGCGATTTTCTCAGTTAAGGCCCTGTTCTCTCACACTGAGCACCAGTCTCTTGCTCCTTTGCGTCCAAGCACCAGCGAGTTGGGCCCTGACAGGGAGAGTCAAGACGTCTGATCTGAGAACTTATTATATAAAGATGGCAAAGGAAAGCAACTCCCTCCCAAGCGGAGCTGTTGAATGAGAGGAAATGAATGGTCTAGACTCAGAAACAAAGAAACAGGGAGGGACAGCTTCTGCCTAGACCGCTGCTATTCGTTCCCAGGCTTGGCAGGAAAGACAAGCATGTTCTTTCTGACATGCATTGTATACCTGCAGAGAGTGTGTGTTTTGTCCACACAGTGCACGTTGGACCCTGTGTAGGATACTTGAGTGCCGCAGACACCGGCTGTAGGGAGCTTCGTGGGTGCCATTGGTATACCTTCCCAGGTCAGCTACATTGGGGCTGTGCTCTTCACAGAGGGAGGAGACAGACTCTTCACAGAACACCCGCCCGCTTTCTCATTGTGATCTTCAACATCTCAAAATTACTTTAGAAGAGCCTCACCTGAGCATCAGAAAACTTGAGATCAAGTCCAGCCCCCAGACCACCAGAAATTGCAGGTCATGGAGCAAAATCCATCCATCCATCCTTCCACCCAAGTCTACATTAAAGTAAGGGTCTATTAGATTGTTGGGGCCATGCCCCCCCCCACACACCTTGAGAGGCTCTGATGAGCCTTGACACCCACGTAGGGCGTGTCTGCATGATTTAAAAAGCCCCAACCACGTGGGAGACTTGCTCTTTTTCTCCTTCTCTGCTCTCTATTCCCCCCCCTTCCTTCCCCCTCCCCCACGCGTTCCTTTAATAAATTTAATATGGCTCTTGGCAGCGTGCTAGCGAGTTCTTCCACGAGCAAAATACTAACAGCATCTGCTCAGCAGCACAAGTCATCTTTCTGTGGGTACAGAACTCAGTAGTAAACACAAGAAAACAAACGCTATCCGTGAAGAGTTATTGTCCAAAGGGAAACAAGTCAACCAGTATGGGAAGGCAACAGGGGAGGGGGGAGCTGGCTCTACTTAGCCGGGAGGAGTGAGCTATGAGATGGAAAGTTTATGAGTCAAGGGACAACTAGGTACAAGGTGTGCAGGAATGCATTTGCTACATCCAAAGCTGGGCAAGGGAGCCGGTGCAGTGGAATAGCTTGAAGAAAATTGGTGGCAGAGGCCAGACCATGTGGACCATAGTAGGGACTTTTTTTTTAAGATTTACTTATTATGTATACAGTATACAGAAGAGGATACCAGATGTCATCATAGATGGCTGTGAGCCACCATGTGGTTGCTGGGCATTGAACTCAGGACCTCTGGAAGAACAGTCAGTGCTCTTAACCTCTGAGCCATCTCTCCAGCTCTAGGGACTTTTAAATAAAGTGATGAAAGGTAACTGGAAGGAATAGGAGAGAAAATGATTCACTGTGCAAGTTTTTAAGAACATCTGAGCTCCTGGGGTAGGGGTGTCATGGGGGCAGGACTGGTGCGGAGGGTCTGAGGCAAGGCTGGATTTGCAACAGCCTAGAGGGTCAAGGTGATGACTTAGTCCAGATGTGTGAGGAAGTATAAGTTGGAACCATACATAGAAAGCAAAAACATAACTAACAAACAACAAAAACCATGGAGGTTCAGTTGGCTTGGACCAAGCTATTGCAGACAGTATAGAATTGTATCGGAATAGGCCCTTAGTACATTACCTTTTCAACTGACTGGGTAAATGTATGGTCTCTAAAACCTCTCCAAATGCACTCTTGACATAGAAACAGGATTCCACTGGTTCTTGAGATGAAGCAATCCAAGAACCCCAGCAGATAGGTAGGCAGCAGAGCTGGCATTGATGCTTGGGGCCAGCCTCTTGGGCTCCTAGAGGTCTGGAGCCTTTCACTAAGGGCTGTAGTTACCCAGGGAATGGAGATGAATACCTGAGCCTTGCCTGAAAAAGAAATCTAGCACATTTTAGAGTCTTCCAATTAAGTTTGAGTAGAAAAGACATTTCCAGAATGAGATAAATGAGAACAAACCTGCTGTGAAGGAGATTTGTACACCTTGATATTAGCACTGAATGGTGGGAAATCATGTAGGCATTCCTCGTAGGATGTGTGACCACAGGTGGCTTTGAATGTTATCTGTCTGGACTCGTCTATCTTTTCTTGGTTTGAAAACTCACAAACATCAAATGTAATTTAAATGACCTTGGTTATGCTTTTAGATAAATCTTTTCATGTAGCTCAGCTTTAATCCAGACCTCAAACAATTCCCATAGGTGAAGTTTAAAGAAAAACCAAAAAGTTCACATGAAAAATTAACAAAACACACAAAGAAACAAACACTATCAATGATTTAAAAAAGAAAAGAAACAAAAAATAAAACTCCAAAATGACTCTCTAGTGATTTCAGATATTAGATTGCTCTTACATGGAATAAAGCAATTTATTATATTTGATGTAAAAGAGGAACTTAGAACATGAGCAAGATCAGGAGACCCTAAAGTATAAACACAGGTTTGAGAAATGACCAAAGAGACCCTTAAAATAATAACCAAAACAGTAGAGTTAATATTCAATGGGAACAAACAATACCAAATTAGATACAGCTGAAAAGAATTAGTCATTTTAAAAGCAGGTGCAAACACACACACACACACACACACACCTTCAGAATGTAATCTAAGAGATAAAATGGTGTGAATTATGAAAAGAATTGATAGTCACAGAGAGTAAAATACTGCGTTTACTTCACACCCTCATGGGATTTCCCATAGGAAGAACACGTAAAGACATGTTGATGCTTAACAAAAGTTAAATGCTAATAATTCCCTAGGTTTATTGGAAATTATTTTTTAAATGTAGGAAATCTAATAACCCAAACAAAAAGCGAAGAAACACATGCACACATACAGAAAGAGAGAAAGAGAGAGAGAGAGAGAGAGAGAGAGAGAGAGAGAGAGAGAGAGAGAGAGAGAGAGAATACATGGTGGGGGAGAAAAGGCACACACTCTAAGATTGTCATAAGGCAGTGGAGAAGGCAGATGACATATTTACAATGTGCTAAGAACTCTGTGAGCCAAGAGCGGCAAGCCTCTCCAAAGAACGAAACTCCCTGACTGCTCCCCTGCAGAGTGTGTCCTCAGTACAGAAAACACTATTACACATATTCAGGCAGAAAAGGAATACACAAAGTCTGACATTCCAGACAGTAAAGATAGTGCTAAATGTGTGGACAAAATAAAACAGAACTTTGTGAAGTAATAATAATAATAATAATAATAATAAAAATAATAAATCCATTGTTGTCTATGTGTCTGTGTGTATGGAGTGTCAGACGAGCTAAAACCAACATCTTGATTGACAGCAGCAGACACGGAGGAAGCAATGGAAACCTAGGCCTGCTAGGATCCTATCAGATTAAACTAAAGATGTTGGCTAGCTCTGGGTTTCAGTCCATAGCCCTGGTAACCATTAAGAGAAACTAGACAGAGCAAGAAACTCTTGAGCAAGCAACACAAGAAAGAGAAGAGAAGAAGAGAAGAGAAGAGAAGAGAAGAGAAGAGAAGAGAAGAGAAGAGGACCATCTGAATTTTAACAGAGGCATGAAGGTGGGCCCGGAGGCATAGGGAGAGGTAGATCAGCTGGAACCCAGTGAAGCACATGCATGCTCATCAGAATACATAAACATAGGGCCACAAAACACGTGCTGAAGAAGAGCTCAGCTCCCAAATGGATCAAATAAAGTCTGCTATTAAAACAAAAGTTTCCATAACAAGAGGATGCTGACTGGAAGGTAAGGCTGCACTGAGAGGTGGAGCCTTTCCAACAAAATCATATGTACAGAAGGTTTACAAGGCTAGCTAAGGCCACTTCATAATGTTAAATGTTTCTGTTGCCTGGGCCAATAATAGCACTACTGAGTCCACAAGTCCCTAACCACATAGTCTCAACATTAAGAAAAAATTCATTGAAAACCAAAAGAAACTGAAAAACTTGTGACACCATGGAAGATTTAAAAATAGTTTGTTCAGTAAATGTTGGGAAAATGCAGAGGAAAAAAATTAGAAATACAGAGAGTATGTACCAGGTGACCTGACATTTATTGAACTTCGTTTGTACTTGAATATCTTAACAGGCACATAGAATAATGAGGAAATACTGGCTTAAAAGGTGACTTCCTAGAATGTGAGGGGATTGGACCTTTTCAGATCACCTTTGTGGTTAAGAATGCAAATATAATAAGCCGCCTTTCTTAATTACTTTTCAATTGCTATGACAAAGCACCAAGACCAAGGCGACTTATAAAAAAAGGAGTTTAATTTGGGGCTCAGGGTTGTAGAGGGACTAGAGTCTGTGACTATCATGGCAGGGAACAAATGCCTGGAACACATGCCTGGCATTCTCCAGGCATGGTGCTGGAGCAGGAGCTGAGAGTTCACCTCCTGATCTGCAAGTAGGAGGAATGGGTGGGCTTTTGGAACCACCTCCTCCAGCTAGACCACACCTCCTGATCCTTCCCAAACAGTTCCACCCAATAGGGACCAAATATTCAAACATGCAAGCCTATGGGAGCTGTTCTCAGTTCTCAATCAAGCCACTACACAACTCAATGTAAACAATAACATTTTTAAAATTTCAAGACCCAAGGGGCTCTACTGGGCATCTACTGCCAATCTTAGGTCTGTTTGTGTTGAAATAGCTCTCGATACAACCAACACTATTTTCTTAAGCTAAGTGATTTGCCCATTCTGGTGGCAATCATAGGGTCACCATAATCTATAGCAGAAAGGCTTTTCTGTAGTGGTAGTTTTGATTGTTTATGTATTTTTTAATAGACCTACTTATATCTCTATAAAAAATAAAGCAAACACTTCAGATTTTAATATGAAAAACAAATTTAAAGCACCTCACACATTTGAGACAAATGCTCTCCCCCTAAGCTACATCCCTAGCTGTTCCCTGGCTGGTTTCTATTTTTATAAAGACTGTTTAGTTTAGGATGTGTTACAAGCAATCCACATGGGTCTGTATAATGGGTAATAGGGATTTATTACGATATAAATTGGGGAAATACACGACCAAGTGAACAGCTATAGCCATTTTCTGTTCTGCTTGGGAGAGAAAGCACCTGGCCGTCAGGTGTCCCATCATGCCAAGAGAGCGTGTGACCCTCTCTCTTTCCTTTTAAGAAGTCCCCTTCTTAGACAGGAAGCACTGTCTCTATCTGGCAGGATAGGCCAAGGTCATGTGGAGAGCGAATACCCACTACAAGGATGGTGTGGGCATTGACAGGACAAACGTTTCGATAGCAGTCATCCTGTTCCAAGGACCAGATTTTCACATCCGTCTGTCCCCTTCATTGCTTTCAATGTGCTAGGAATAATTTTCTCAAGAGTCTGGAGGCCCCAAGTTCAAAGTCAGGGTGTGGGCAGGGCTATATTCTTTGGCCTCTCTGTGGCTAGTCCTGGCAGTCTTCTGGTGCTGTTTCATGGGTGGTTCATCCTTCCCTTAGGCACATCTCTAACGACCCTCCCCCCTAATCCTAGTCACTTTCTAAAGACACCAACCAAATTGGATTAAGGAGCTATCCACATTTTATCTTGTTAGGGAGTAGGGTTTCAGTTGGTGAACTGGGGGAGGGATTCTACTTAGGCACTAACAGCTGTTTCAGAAAAAAGGGAAGTTGGAGACTCAGAGAGAGGTCAAGCAACTGGTGAAGGCCACGTGCTCGCTCACTCAGGTTCACAAGTGAGGAGCACACACAGCCAGGCTCATCTGAACCTGTCATTCCCTGAGAAAGTCTAGCCCCACACCTGAACGTGTTATGGGAGATGAAAAGGTCTTCTAGAGGATTAAAAAAATTAAATAAAATAAAAAAGGAGGGAGGGAGGGAGGGAGGGAGGGAGGGAGGGAGGGAAAGAGGAGCCAGCTACTAAGAGGACTTTAAAGGACCCAAGTTCAGTTCCCAGTACCCATGTCAAGTGGATCACAACTGCCTGTGGCTCCACATCTAGGGACTTCAATGCCCTTGGAATCTTCTGGAATCCTCTGGCACCTACATACATATACCATGTGACACACAAACACCCCTTTATTTACTTGTTTTAGTGAAAACAAACCAGAAACTGACCAAAGTCAAGAAGCATCCCAATCAGACTTTACATTGTGCTGGTAATTCATCCTCAGGAACGTGAGCGGTGTTCAGGCTGGCCGGTTCTGCAAACTCCCCTTCAGAGCTCAGCTCTGAGCAAAGACCAGACTTTAGCAAAAATGCTACACAAGGCCAGCAACTTAGCATCAGCAGAAAACCACCTGTCTGCAGCCAGCAGGGTGTGGCGTTTACACTAAAACAATGTCAGGCCCTGAAAATGAGGGCGTTTATGCTTCTCATTTATTAGTACCTGCTGCCTTCTGCTGGCCAGATATGGGAACTACCAAGAATCAACAGAACACGCTCCTTCTCCACAGTGCACACAGCTCTAAGCTTGGTCTGACAGGCCCCTGGGTCCACCCTCTCTAAACTCCACACTGTTTTTAAATAACAGCTCAGACAACTTCACTTACTGCAGACTGGAACTTTATAGCTGTTTTAGTACTTTCATAAGACATCTTAGAAAGAAAAAACAAAAATAAAATCTCCTTATTACAGTTGTTGCCTGGGGGTTCGGGTGGGGTGGGGTTCCGTAATTAGAGAACATGATGACTAGAAGACAAGTCTTGGTAATTAAACAAAGCACAGGATTGCTTAACACTTCATGCTTTCAAAACAATCATGCAGTTTGTTTAATAAGATAGGTTTTTAACATTTTAGAACTATGATTTACTGGAAAACCCATCATTCAGTCGCAGTACTTTTGAAAAAATAATACTGATTCTCATCAAAACAAAATCAGCTTATAGTACAGGTATAGCTATAATTCTAGCTACTTGGGAAGTTGAACAGGAGAATTTCTAGGATTCAAGGCTTGCCTGAGTTACAGAGTTCAAAGCCAGCCTAGCCTATTACCATTGCTGTTTGGATGCCCACCAGAAGTAGACGAAAAGACCCTGTTGCTGAAGACACAATACTGTTTGAAGGACATAGAGACAGACTTAAGCTTCTTCCCTAATGACTGGTTTATAAAGTGCCAGGAAGTGCTATGCTGTCTGCTGAACATAATTGTCATAAATGGTGTTACGTGACTGTAGGCCTGTGTGTTACCTTCCAGTCACGTTATGGCCACTGGTGTGATAATGGCATGACTGTTATGGAGTAGCTTTCTGGATGAGAGGCCTGCTTCTTAGGAGAGAACACACATTTTTTTATTGTAAACCTGTCAAAATCCTAGGGCCTGGTGGAGAAGCTTCTGCTGTTTTTTTTTTTTTTTTTTTTTTTTTTTTTTTTTTTTTTTTTTTTTTTTTTTTTTTTTTTTTTTTTTTTTTTTTTTTTTTTTTTTTTTTTTTTTTTTTTTTTTTTTTTTTTTTTTTTTTTTTTTTTT